>JAECMU010008739.1:0-43552 GCA_016106625.1 Dracogyra subfuscus | reverse complement strand
ACCAGTCAAAATCCAATCGGAGCTACGCCGCCTATCTTATTTATTTTGGAGTCAGGGGTTCAAATTTTTTCAAAAGAATTACTTGCCATAGGGCAAGTGCCAATCAGATATTCACTTGTCCCATGTATTTTTCCACTTGCCCATACTTCTTAAGGTAACCAATTGTGTTACTACTATTTAATTTAATTAAACACAGTGCTTAATAGTGTAATAATCTTGGAAGTAACTGGTTTAATTGCACAAATAAAGAATTTTGCTAATAGGTGACAACATGTGGTGAGATCCCTTTCCACTCGTGAACCATTTTTTTTATGGCTAGCATATGTTCAAAGATATTTAGGGCTTTTGGTCCATGTGTCATTACTGTGTGTATATTATTTAACATTGTATGCCCCAAAACACTTCTCTAGGGTGTTTTTACTCTGTTCTGAGAAAAGTATCTCGTAAACAGTTTTGGGAAACAAAAAGCCGGGGAGGGGTGTACATCGATTGCTAGTTCACCAATGTAAACCTCGTGTGCAAGCGTCGACACGAGGTTTACATTGGTGAACTAATCGATTTTTTTTTTGATTTTTTTTTTGCAGCCTTGTATTTTTATGTTATTGAGCATAATTTATTTGTTAAAAACTATTAATAAAGCAGACTAAAAGAGAATATATTCATGTATGCTTAGAGGGCATCGCACCATCACGATTATGACGTAGGGCTAATGAAATATAACTTCACCTTACCTGTTCATTTTGCCCGAACGTAGATTACATTTGCAAAGTACCAACAACAACAACAAAAAAACCAACAAATATTAAGATTAAGTATGTTCTGCTACAAGGTTTATTATATCTAAACTAAAATGTCTTGCAACTTTAATAAATATACAGTTCATAATATTTATGCTCTGTTCAAGTGAACTCATACATTATAAACTTGCAAAGAACAGATTCCGGAACCACATTAACATCTAAATTAATTTGATTATGACAATTTTAAACTGTATTAAACATTATGATTGCACACACAAGGCATGTATACTTTATTTTTATATAAGCTGTAAAGCGTATTGGATGCTATTTCTAAGTTTGAAGATCATTGAACCGATTACTTGTATGAATTCAGTCAAACGTTCAGTGGCGGAAATTACCGATCTTAGTCGATAGTAAAAGGGGAATAACTCTCTAAAGTTGTTATCAAACTTTTCAACACACTGTTTTCCATTTTGGTGTGTCGGCACAATAGCTAGAGTTCCAATCATTTAGGGTTAGGGTTTAGAACTATGTAAATGCTCGAATGGTCGGAACTCTTTCCAAAACTTTTACCGAGATTTGCAACAAAAATTAAAAAATGTTTTAGGTATTACATTAGTAACTTGTCATCGGGCATATGCAGTTAACATAATTACTTCCCCAGCATGAAAATTCCACTTGGCATGGGCGTCGGGCGATGGGATTTTTGAACCCCTGAGAGTGTTTTTTCACTCGCCTTAGCATACTGACGTGTGCGATTTTTCACATGCCAATAATTTTCAAAAACCAAGGACGGGTTTTGGTAATTTATTACAATATAGTTCTAATTATTATTATTATTTTTATATCTCTTAAACATGTGTATACATATACTTTTTACTTACCATTGCCACTCTCTTTTTTCTCAAAATTAAGTATATATATATTTTGTTTTTAATTATAAAGAAAAAATCCGGTTATGCAAACCAAAATAGGTTATGCAAAATATTTTGGCATAACCCCATTTCAGGTTATGCAAAATTTTAATTTGCGCAGGCCTGAAGTCTAGAAACACATTCCAAAAGTAGAGAGTCGGCTTATACACAGAGACAACAAATTGGAGCATAAAATTCTGATCGAAAATACTCCCGTGACTTATTAATTTTGATTAGACTCTTAAGCCTTTTACAGATTATGTAACAATTTGTGCACAATATAAATGATACACCCAGTCATGCAAAATTATGAAGTTTTTTTGTTCTTGAATGCATTTTAAGTTTGATGAATAATAATAAAATATTACTTGTTTTATTGTCATTTCAATGGTAAAAACGGATTCTTTCCAACTGTTTGACCTGTGCTGGGACCAGTCTTTCATATAGGAAATTTAGCATATTTAAGATACAAAACGGTGTTATTTCTTCAAACAAGTATTATATTTCTAATATTATTGTTTTGTTGGGAGGATGCATTAAACTAAAGTAATGCAATAAATAAATTAAGCTCATTATTAACATTACCAACTAAAAAACATAACATGAATTTCAGGACGATAATTACTCCCACTATTGTCACATGACCATACTATATTCAGTGAAGAGCTGCAGTCACAGACCCCATGATCTTTTTGTTTCAGTGTGTGTGGTGGGGGATTAAACATGCATCAGTGATTTTACTTTTTGCTGTCCAGTGAAATGTTGTTACAGCTTGAATTATTGATTTTTCTGTTATGCTTTATCAGTTCTGAATTATTTTTCATGGCATGGTAGATGTTAGCATTGCCGCATTGACTGCGATCACGATTACCATGTTTGTAATAATTAAAGGGAAAACAAATATAATGGACAAGAAAAGCACAAGTCTATTTGTTGACAGTATTATTGAAATCGATACAACATACAGTTGGACAAAACATGACTTCGGCGTATACACAAGGCCGATGATTTTGTACTAGATATTTAGGGTCAAACCAAGAGATCGGCTTATCTAAGGAGTTAGCTAATACACAGCAATATACGGTATCTGACCACAAATTGTCATGAACAATGAACATCTGTTCATAAAACCGGAATTCACACTTTCCAAAACCAACAGAGCAAATGAGGAACAAATGTGCAACCTATGTCTGAAAATACCGCTTTACAACAACATTACATAATCACACATGCATTGCTTTTGAAAATAAGCCTTTAGACAATCAATTAAAGGATTCAATTCGAATAATCAAGTTTGATGACATTTTGTAAACTAAGTAGGTACCAATAATAGACGTCCTAACTAAAGAATGACAGTGAATACACCTTTTTTTTTTTAACTATTACATTTTACAAAATCATACATATATGGTTGTGGGGTGGGTGATTGATGCAGATGAAAGACTTGCCTAGTTAACACTTGTACAAAATATGACAAAAACCACTCATACCAAATATAAAAGATATCCATTCAAGGATTCAAGAGCTAAAGACAATTCAGGCCTTGACCGTAACGTTTATCAGTGGTAGCCTACCAGGCTTCCAGGTTATGAAATCTGGTAGCCCTTAGTAAAATTGGTAACCCATAATTTTAATAATATTTTAGTAGTTTTAGAAAGGAGAGAATAAAGCAAAATAATTTATTATTATTTTGTTGTTTTAAGATGATTTTTTTTTTTTTAGGTGTTGAATGCAGAGTAATTGGAGGTGCAAAAAAAAAAATTCTAGTAGCCCAGTGGACTACCAGGTTAAGACATCCGGTAGCCCAAGTAAGAAATTGGTAGCCACAACATCCTGCGCTACTCTTTAGGTCAAGCCCTGCAATTAAAGAACTTTATCGAAATGTTAACCAAGTCTAAATAATGCTGACCATGCTCTGGTATAATATTACACCATGAATCTGGTGAATATCTACATAAAATATTAAAGCCATCCATTAAAGGATTTAAATGTTAATGATAATTAGAGAAATTTTACCCAAACTGTAAATTAAACTGTAAACAAAGCCAACACAGAAGAAACTTTCAATCTAAATAATGTACTTTAAATGTTAAAATACTGAAAAATTATAATATAGCTTTGCCATGATGAGGATGTCAACATGTTGATTATAATTACCCGGCTATACTGGTGCTGTGGGAGGGGTCCTGGAGTGTCAACACGCATGGGATTCTCCTGACCATCTTCTGTGCTAGGTGTGCTTTGTCTCCCTTCATCCATAATATATGTACACAAAAATATATCTGAAATAACAATATGCATATATATAACAATCCAATCCAATCCAATAACAAAACTCCAGATATTTAACATTCTGGATAACACAGGCGAGAGATATTTTGTATCTCGCCCTACGCAATGCATTTAGTGCATCAACCAATTCATATATATATATACCGCCATTTTGTACACACCACTGCCCAGAAATTATAATAAACAACAGGGAACAAATTAATTGAAATTATGCTAGATTTAGTTTTTCATTTTTCAATGGAAAATTCCAGAGAACTTGAAGTTGAAAAAGACACAGTCAGTCATTATTTTCAACTGACAAAAACGGCGGAATATAGCAGTCATTTGAAGAATCAATAGCCGACTGTGACAGCTAATTTGATAATAAATTTGATTGTTTTAGCTAACAACAAAATAAAATAAAAAATTGGAATATGAATCATAGTTAATTAAAACAAATATATATATTTGGTCAGCAAAACAGTCATTGGGAATAATGGTCATAAATACTAGACAGCTAACCCCAATGGAAGTACAAGTGTGACTATCAATGTTTGGCAGTTTTAAACCAAATTAAGTTATCTAAAATTTATCAAAAATATATTTTAAAAACAGTGTTACCTTTTCACATATGAATATCATTTTATGTATGAATATCATTTTATGTATAAATTTATATAAAATAAATTAAGTGAAAATGTGTTTTTTGGTCAAAAATTCATCCAGTAGTAGTAAATAAACAGAAAAAAGTGACTTCACCATGGACCAATAATAACAAGCATTTGGAAAGTACTGCTAAAGAAATAAATGTCCCTAACAAATGTTATCCCCATTATAATATTGATATAAATAAGGAACGCAACTCACTCTAACCCTAACTACAGGTAAATCTAACTAACCCTAACCCTACTAACCAAAATAAGGGGTAAAGGTTGGATATTTGACCTAATTTGATTCAAGTGTAAACATTGAAAACACAAAAGTTCATTATTTTGCCCCCCATTTTCTTCTTTATGTACGCTGGAACCCAAAGATTTGTTACTAATACTAACAGTAACAGTACCAATGTATTACGCAAAATGGTAACCAGTCTTTTAAGGTTGCATGTCACCATTTACATTTGTTAAATTTTAAATTTATAATTGTCAAAAAAATAATATAATAATAATAAAAATTAAAGATAAAAGAAATGTTTTAACGGCGGAATGTTGTGGTCACTTTGAGGAATTGGTAGCCGACGGAAACAGCCAATTCAATAATAAATTGGATTGTTTTACCAACAATGAAAATCACCAAATATTGGAATATGAATTGTAGTCCATTTTAAAAAACATTCTGCTCAGAAAATAATATACTGGGAATAACAGACATAAATACTGGATATCCGATCACAAATACCATAGTAAACATGAACAATTAGAAATTTTGCTAAATTTTAATCAACATTAACCAATCTAAAATACCATAAAAATTAGAAGAACCCACCAAAATAATACTTACTAATTCAAATATGAACTTTATTTTATGAATTTATAAAAAAAAAATTAAAGTGAATATATGCAAGTAAAAATTATAAACTTAAACCCACTCCACATGTTTTTTGTCAAAAATTAATCCAGTAATCAGAAGATTAAAACTTGATCTCAGTGTATAAAATGTACATTGGAAAGTTAATTTACAGCACTGTTTTTTTTTAATTATCAACAGTTAAAATTGAGCTAGTGAATTTTTCACCATGAGCAAGTGAATTTTCAAATCCCCAGGCTCCATGGCAAGTGGACTTAAAAACACTTTTAAAAGACAAATGTATTTTTTTTAAACTTAACATTGCAGACATCGGTCTATAGACTGGTAGGTACTGGGTTCGGATCACAGTCGAGGCATGGGATTTTTAATCCAAACCCTGAGCAAGTGCTCCACAAGGCTCAATGGGTAGGAGTAAACCATTTGCACAGACCAATCCATAACTGGTTCAACAAAGGCCATGGTTTGTGCTATCCTGCCTGTGGGAAGCACAAATAAAAGATCACTTGATGTCTGTAATAAAAGAGTTGCCTATGTGACAACAGCAGGTTTCCTCTAAAAAAAACAGTGTCAGAATGACCATAAGTTTGACATCCAATAGCTCATAAGATAAAAATCAAGGTGCTCTAGTGGTGTCGTTAAATAAAACTTCACTTTACCTTCAGTTTGACCATGTTCGAGTTTACTCATAACATTAAATTTACATGTCAGTGACTAGCACAATTGCTATAAAATTTACAAAAAGCTTGACACTCCTATCTGAAACCTGTGTAATCTTGTTTTTCAGATAGGGTGCAGGGTTCCACTTAGCATCTGGAAAATGGATCAAGGGGTTTATTTTGAGAGTCATTCATTAAAAATTGGAGTCATTTATGATACATTTTTCTTAAATCACATAACTAAATGAGTAACTGTCTCATTTATATATATATAGCATGCATATATTATATCCACTATTCTGTCTGTATAATATATGTACATCCATTGTTTTTCTTCTTGTAAATCATTTAGTGGGTCTTTTTATGTAGTCCAAAGGGTCATAGAAAGTGTGGTTCTTTCTACGTCTGAATACTGTTACTCTATACTGCTGGTATTCAAACCTCGTGCCACCCAATTTCAAGTTTCTCAGCTAAAATAGTGCAACAAATGGACATACAAACCAAAACTGTATATCCTACCGTACTTACTAAATGATCCCAACTGAAGTACTTGCGTCATTATTAACAAACTAAATCTTCCTACAACATAAAACATTTGCTTGCCATTTTAAATTTGTAAAATAGAGGGGAGCAACTCGCCCTGCATATTCAGAACAATATTGACTTACTGTGCACCATGCACTATCTTTTTATGCACCCTTTGTCTTTTACTCACCCAATGCAGCATGCTAACCTGATAATTTGTAACCTAGCTGCATCTGCTCGATAATTAGGACTAATCCCTAACTCCTATTATTAGATTTGCTCAACATTCTAAATGTATTAAAAATAATAAAGAACAATAATAAAAACAATACAAAAACCTAGATATATAGACCGAACTAAAAAATTGCGGCTGGTTAACTATTATCTGATATCCGTAAACAGACCGTGCATTCCACATCATTGTGATGTCAGATCTAAATGTAGACTGGTAAACAGGGGGATTGGCACACTACACTGTTTTTAACACTTCCTTATATGGTTTGGAACCAGTTAATCCACTAGGCTATATTTGTTCTGAAACTTCGTAATCATTAGGTTTTTAGGTGTTTAAAAATATGTTTTAATGTTAAAAGTGATTGACAGCAGGGAAAACCCTCACAAAAAACGTGTCTGATATTTGTATAAAGACAGTGTATTTGACATTGTCGTGATGATCTAAATTAGACAAAGGGATTGGCACACTACATTAGCTACACTGGTTTTAATACTTCAATTACGTTAAACATATTGATAAGGTTAGGAACCAGTTAAACCATTCAGGTATTTTCGTTTTGAACTTCGTTGATATCTTTCTCTTTTTTTTTTATCCTTTTGCTGAAACCAGTTTGTTTGGTATTGTGCAATAAATTGAAATGAAATAGAATTGAATTAGTTTGTTAGTTTTTTAAGTATTAAACACAAAATTTAATGTAAAATCAACCAACATCAGAAATATTTTGCGTAAACCATGACATGCACCAATTTTAATTAGGAGTATTTAGGTCAATGTTGCATGAAATACACAGGATCCCTGTGTCATATTAAACACTGAGAATGTTTAGTTTCTTACATATTGTAAAGTCTGTACACTACTCGCAAACATGTAATTTTAATGTCAAGACTTTAGGCCTCACAGGTAGTGGCTGGAGGAAAAGTTTGACCTGTACCCCTTTATGTCAAATTCTAAGCCTAACTTTAAAAGAAGGGATAATTAAGGCATTTGGCCTGGTATACATATTGAACGATATATAAAGCACATTATTATTTAATATCAACAAGTATAATCGTATACTTAATTAATAAAACGTTTTGTACCATCCCAGGAATTAGGAATTGAAGAAACAAAACATATTTGATTTTTATGGAAGCATCGCAATTTGCTGTAATAATATCCATCCCAGTAAGCTGGCAACAAGTACATATATTATTTTTCAATATAAAATAAGCCACCATTGTCAAAGTGTTGAAATAACTATTATGTTTAGTACATAAATTAACCCCAATACTGAAATAATAATCAGTGTGTTCTTGGTTAATTGGTCTTTTCTTTCCATGGCCTGTACCTGTGGTTCTTGATTGGCAGGTGTATATTTAGACAATCCCCAGACACTGTCTACACACTAAAAAGACGTACCTCTTTTATTAAAATCACAAGGTATTGCCTGATAGCCGGGAGGACGCCCCTTAAATTCATAATGGACATTATCACTTTAGTACTGTAAGTAATTCTGTAAAACCCTTCATTTAGTAAACTTTCCCATCTAAAATCACAAAAACTTACCAATTACGTAGTCCCAAAGAAAATTACCACCAAGGGCTTTAGACTGTACTAATTTGGGCACAACGGAATTCAAGGGCATAACGTACCCGAGTATCTAGAGGGGTTTGGGAGCATGCTCACCCAGAATTTTTTTAAAACTAGATGTTCTGAAATGCAATTTCCTTCATTCTAGAAGTAAAATTCATCAAGAAAAAGGCTGGTAATGCAAGACTATTTAATGTATTTTTTGTTTACAATTAAAAGGTGTGATATAAATAAGAACCACTATTAAGAGTTGCATAATACAATAATACAATTTAGTAGTCTATAACTCTGTTAATAAATAGGAGCCTAATAAATAATGCATATTATGATACCTCATATAAAATAAAAAAAGGCTCATTCAAATGTCTGTACTATAATGGGGATCTTTTTATTTCGGAATTTGAGGACTTCCGACCTTTACATAATTAACGGTTAGGGTTTGTTCTCCTTAGAGCTGTATATATGCACAGTTAGGGTTTGTTCTCCTTAGAGCTGTATATATGCTGGGGCAGTCAGAAGTATTTTCATACATTTAATAAAAACCGAAAAACACATATCCTCGAGGAAGACTATATACTGGAAATCAACTCTCGTATGATAAAACTTTAAAGCGTTCCTAACTGGCACACGTTCACATGGTATGACCCATAAACTACGGCACTGATGTCAGCGTAACGTATAAGCGAACACGGTTGTTTTCAGCTTTATACTATCGACTCTTGTACAAGACACTATCAGTGCTCCATGCATGATGCCCGGGAAAATAAAAGTTTGTAACTGTGCTGGAACCAGAAATATTGCGTACAAGAAAAGAAAAATATTTAAAATAAAAAAACTGAATCAATTTTACAAGCCGTTTGTGACCAAATTCCGCAATTCTTCCCCGTTTGTCTGTAATCGTTCTAATTTGGGCGGACGTATTTTGGTTTTGGGCACAACGTTTACCGTTGCGAAATCGGTGCAATCTAAAGCCCTGCCACCATATAGTTGTTAGAATTAGTTTAAGGTTAGGGTTATTGAGTTTTATACAATACCTTTTAAAATGTTCTATAAAACCAACATGATGTTTATATTTCGTAATCCAGTAGATCGCTGTGTTTTGCCTTTGAAAAATTTGACATTTTGACTATTCTGTGTAAAATTTTGTCCCACAAGAGTGCTTTTGATGATGCTTTTGGAAAAAATATAGCACAGAAGACAGAATCAAATAAAGAACTGTTTTATTTAACGATGCACTCAACACATTTTATTTATGGTTATATGGCGTCAGGCATATGGTTAAGGACCACACAGATATTAAGAAGAAACCCGCTGTCACTTCACGTGCTACTCTTTTTCAATTAGCAGCAAGGGATCTTTTATTTGCGCTTCCCACAGGCAGAATAGCACAAACCATGGCCTTTGTTGAACCAGTTATGGATCACTGGTCGGTGCAAGTTGTTTACACCTACCCATTGAGCCTTGCGGAGCACTCACTCAGGGTTTGGAGTCGGTATCTGGATTAAAAATCCCATGCCTCGACTGGGATCCAAACCCAGTACCTATCAGCCTGTAGACCAGAAAACAGAATGAGAGATCATGGGACAAAATCTCTGTTTTATTCCGTCAAAATACACCCTATGAGGTTTATAGGTATTAAAATGCAGTTTCACTTGTTGATCCACTGTGTGGTCGAGTGGATACAGATGGTCTGGAGTTCGAATCCAGGACTAGCACTATGTTGTAGCACTATGTCCTTTGTAGTGTTTAATGCAATATCTAAAGGGGAGGGGGGAATACGTAACTCTTTCCGACAAATAAAAATATATTTGTTCTGGCAATAATTTGTTACACCATTAAATAGGTCAGTAGTCTGTGACAATATGCCTTTAAACACATACATATTACAAAGCCCTATAATTTATAAATAGTATAAATTCTCAAAATGTAATTTATAAACAAAATAGGTTAGCAGACACAAGTTTACATTATGCTTAACCATTTAGTAGCAGAATCTTGAATCAAAACAAAAGATACAACTTTATCCTAAAATGCCAGTATATCACAGAAAAGCTAAATAAAACTAAGAACAAAAATAAAAAGCATGTGTTTGCAAAATTAAAAAAAATCAAAGATGGCCCCACTATGTTATAGGCTTGGTCTAAAATGACTAATGAAACAAATGGACATGCTTTGCAAATACAATGCAGTGATTACATAATATAGAAATATGAAACGTAGAAATAAACAAATTAGCCACACTATTGAAATAGAAAATGTTCTAAAGAGAAAACGTAAACATGGATGGTTCGTCTTCCTGACGTCCAACTGACAGTCCTTACCTCAACCAGTCGTTTCAAAAGGTTTGCCACAAGTTACTTTGGATTACTAAATAAACAACTGAAGTAATGAAATATTGGGAATATTATACACAAAATGAACACTTGTAAAGCTAAAGAATGATTAAATATACATTTTAAACATGACAGAACGAATAATTCCCAGTTTTGAACAACATTCAGATGTTTCAGCAAGCCCGGATTAGCGCATGCGCAGATCAATACAATTTGAGAAAATTAAAATTTCCACAAACAGCAAACTGCATTAAGCAAAGATTGAATCTAGTGTCAACTAATTCAACATTTATTGCAATTTATTACTAAAAATAAACATATTTGATGCATACTTCTAAATTAAATCCAAAATATATCTAAGGTCTAATTGCTATATATTTCCGGGTCAAAATTGTACTTCCGGATCAAGGTCTGCCAGATCTATGCAAACTACTACAAACATGCAAACTCACAAATATTTAAGATGTATTTTTTATCACAGTGGTTCATTCTTTTAAAATCAATAACCAGACACCCGAGGTACTGATAAGGTCGTTGCAACCCAAGGGCAATCAATCAATCAGTCAACTATTTGACTCGTACTTCAATCCACTAAAAGTTAAAGCACGACTCGAAGATTCTCCCGTGCATGTGTACAAGGCTGGTCATGGTGGGATAACAAAGATATGGAATTTGCAATTTGAATTAGACAATATTTTTTTATTTTTTTTAATTAATGCATAACCAACTTTACAATGAAATTAAAAAAAAATTATTATTATTATTTTAATTGTTTGCGTCAGGCCTAAATATGAAATGAATTATTCTCAAATAAAGCGGGCAGCCAAAACCAAGACATATATATTTGGACTTCAATTTAGCCCTTAAGCCCAAAATTGCCATTTCAGTAGCAGTTTGTAGAAAATCCAAAAGCAAATATATTGGGTCTATTTATTTTTCTTGCGAAAATCGAGCTTTACAGAAATCCTTAACAAAAACATATTTTCCCGCTGTTTGAAGTTTATTTATATAGGAACAAAACAGTGCTTTTTCAAACTTTAAACTCATTATCATCATCGTCATTATTTATAGGCCTACCGAACTAAAGAGTGATAAATTAATAATAATAATAAACTGATTATTATCATCAACGTCGTCGTTGTCGTCATCAAAGATGGATGCGTGCATATAAATGGACACATGGATGGATATGTGTAGGTCTAGGTATTTGAATATTATCATGTATGCATGTACTAGTACATAAGCATGTCTTTTTCACGAAGATTAATTTAGGGCTGTGCGTATATGAGGTATGGTCGAAGGATTTGATGCTAAGGGATCCTGACAAATCAAGTCGAGGTTTAAGCCTGATGTAGCAAACACAAAACAGTTCTTATGTAATTTTCCCATCACGTCTAATGTCATTTAGGGCAGCGACGAAGTTCCCCAACGCCAGTCTATCCTTTCCCAATATTTCAATGGTGACCCAACTGTGTCCTGTCTCCATCTCTATTTCCATTGTTTAGCTGGTCAGGTCATAGGGTTTGACGTGCGCATTCAGAACAAGCTGTTGTAGCGCACGCTATTATTGGGCGGGACGTAGCCTAGTGGGAAAAAGCTCGCTTGATGCACGGTCGGTCTAGGATCAATCTCTGGCGGTGAACCTATTGAGCTATTTCTCGCTCTAGCCAGTGCACCACGACTGGTATATCAAATGCCATGATATGTGCTATCCTGTCTGTGGGATGGTGCATATAAAAGATCCCTTGGACAAACGTGGGGGGGGGGGGGTTCATCTCTCTGGCTGTGTCAAAATGACCATATGTTTGACATCCAATAGCCGATGATCAATGTGCTCTAGCGATGTCGTAAAACAAAATAAACTCTTTAAAAAAAAATGTTTTGCTGCTATTATAGCCTATTTCTGTATAATTATTAATACACTATTAATCATTCACTAACGATTTTGTGCATATGCCAAATGTGCCCATTGGGCCATTTCTCGTTATAACCAGTGCACCTCGACTGGTACATCAAAGGCCGTGGTATGTGCTATCTTATCTATATGATGGTGCATATAAAGACCCCTTGCTGCTCCCCTGCGCGTGCTATAACCTCATCGTGGTGCAGGTGTGTAACATTCTCTTTGAGAATGGCCAATACAGCACAAAATTGAGGTTTTGAGTGGAGTTCAGTGTCCGTGAGACTCTGTGATGTTCGTGTTTTTGTACAGTTCTTTACACTGTTTTTGTTTAATCATTGTATTTTTATATTGGTGATGATCATCACTTTATTTGTTTGCATTTACCATAGTTTGACACCCAATAGCCGATGTATTTTTCGTGCTGGGGTGTCGTTAAACATTCATTCATTCATTCATTCCCTTGCTGCTAATCGAAAATAGTAGCCCATGAAGTGGCAACAGCGGGTTTCCTCTCTCAATATATGTGTAGTCCTTAACCATATGTGTGACACCATATGACCGTAAATAAAATGTGTTGATTGCGTCGTTAAATAAAATAGTTCCTTCATCTTAAATGTATGCAATATCTGATAAATCAAACTATGCAGTTTGGCTGTTCCACACATAATCATAGTAATGTATTATTTATGATAAAATATGTCGTCCATCAAACACAATGAATGCAGTTGCTTTACTTGAAACAAAATTCAAATATCTCTACCGAAATTGGAGTAGTATATTTAAGGTTGCCCTGCGTTTTGTGGTAGTTTGTGCTTGTTTTCAGTGGTTTGAAATAAATCAATGAACCCTCAAGTTGGCCACCATTTCACGTGGGAACGCCGAGTGTCAACAGTATTTAACAATTTTAAAGTTTTAAGCCAATAAAATAATCATGAGTACAATTCTGCAAAGAATAGCTGAAATTGAGTCAGAAGTAAGTAGAACATTAAATCAGGAGACAATAAAGTTTCGGGCGAGTTCAATATCGAGACGAACATTTGGACGGTTATGAATATGATCGCTCTTCCGCCAGAGATTACTCAATTGATAGAAAAAATACGGAATTGTTGACTAGGGTAGTCAGAGACCCTACACGTATGTTTGACGTTAAAATACCATTACATTGATAATTTTCAAGTTTGCTGAAAATAAATAGTTGACATATTAACTTATTAAGTTTAACCACAAATACACACACTATTGTGACAATTGTCACATACCATCGACATCCCAAACTGCGTTCACCTAACGACAAAAACACGAATACGATATTTACGGAAATACTATTCTACATTTTTCAGCTACAATATGTTATTATGTGAAACAAAATAAATTGCAATCAAGTAACGAAAAAAATCAACAATAAAGACGTAAAACAAATCCATTCTAATAAATAAAAGTGAAACACCCTCCGGTAAACAGGAAAGGATGCGACGTTTCTAACTGCGTTCAGGTGCATGCGTTTACAAAAAGTATCTTACTGCGCACGTGCGGTTCGTCATTTTCCACTTTAAGGCAACTACATGAAAAAATATATGTTTCTTAATTATGCACAGTTGCCGAACACTTAATTATTTTTTTTTTTTAAAGGAAAAATTCAGTTTGTCAAGCGTTCTAGTCCGGTCCGCGTTTTATCAACACACATCGCTCACACTTGATGTCAATACTGATAGGCATTACGTTCATACCTGCGAATAGTTTGTAAAATATCATTTTTTTTCATGAATTGATTCAATATTAACACAATTTATATCCTCAAAATTATTTACAACTGTTATGAATGGATTATGAATACTATTCACTACAACAGATGCACAGAAATGTAGCATACCTTTTGCAGATCGAATGTAATAATTAAAAACAAGTCCTAACAACAGGGGTCTTAAAAATCATAAACATTCTATTCTTTGGCCTTGTTGATCTGGAACGCGTGTGGTCATGTGACACGCACCGAATGTTAATTCATCTTTCTCCATTTTAAGTCCATTTCTACGAGTCATGTGGACCCGATATCGGTAATTTTAAGGAATAAACAAAAACGACTTAGTAAAATTAATGGTTTTAGGGGTTTTTAAAGTTTTGTATTTAGATACTTACTTTTCTCAACTTTATTGTTTATAAAAATGTTCCTGAACTGTGAAGAAAAATCTCATAAATGAACCACATGTCGATGACAACAAATTGGATGCTGATTGCGTGAACCGTGCACGAGAAAACTAAGTGAATGGAATTTGAAGCATAACGCAGTTAGGGACGTTGACGATAGGCCTAATTGTGATAGTTCACCAAGATAAACCTTGCGTGTAAACACCAAACATCCAGTTTTACATTGTCTAGGAATTCCACCATTAGCACTTGCTGAACAACGGAATTGCGGTCAAAATAACGATTACCATCACATTTACCCACCCTAATCATATATTGTGACCTATTTCGATCTTACTGAAACCAAGAAATACTTAACAGTCTTATTCCTGACTCTTAACTTTGGATTACATGAAAAAAGTATGAGTTTACGAGCATATTCTAGCATCCACTTTATAGCAGATAATTATGCTGGCAGACAATTTGTGCTGACACGCATGGCGACCTTCTATTAGTTCTAAACACCGGACTCGTATATTTTGAGAGGAAACCCACTGTCGCCACTTCATGGGCTACTCTTATATCGATTAACAGCAAGGGATCTTTTATTTGCACTTCCCACAGGCATTATAGCACAAACCATGGCCTTTGTTGAACCAGTTATGGATCACTGGTCGGTGCAAGTTGTTTACACTTACCCATTGAGCCTTAATTAAAAAAAAAAAAAATGTGTGTATATATTTCTTTTTAAAGTTTAAATATTATTATGATTTAATAAATATATATAATTTTTTTTCTCTTTTATCAAAAAATGTTAAGAACATTAACAAGAAATTAAAAAAATTAATTAGTACATTTACGGCATTACACTTACACTTACAGGTTACGTTACATCATCATTTGTGGTTAGTGTACCCAAATTGAAGTACGTACCCAAGACAAATTTATATAAATTTTATAAATTAATATTCAGTTTTTACTATAATGAGGAACAGTGACGTGGTACTTATTGTGGTTTGTTTGAATGGTTGGTCAAAAAAAGGACAGATTGCCCATTTAACTTGTAGTTGCATTTAAACTAGTCATTCAGAAGTTTTGCTTGTATTTGGCGACTGGGCAGGTACTTTCTGCACCTCTGTAAACATTTTTTTTAGTGGTTAATGATGCACTCAACACAGTATAATTATGGTTATAGCGGCGTCGGACATATGGTTATGTCAAGAAAAACCCCCAGTGGTTAGCTGACGGGGATCGATCCTAGACCGACCGCGCATCAGGCAGGCACTGTACCACTGGGCTATGCTGCCCGCTTTGTCTCATGTTTACATTATTACATGTATATAAACTGAAATTAGTAAAAAAAAAAAAAAATTCTCTTCTTTTTTTTTGTACAGAATGTGTTATTAGAATCTGGATGGAAATTGCATTTATGATAAATGTTTCACTATTATTTAATGTTCTTTCATTGCAGATGGCTCGTACCCAGAAAAACAAGGCCACATCTGGCCATCTGGGTATGTTAAAAGCCCGTCTGGCCAAGTTACGTAGAGAACTGATTGAGCCGAAGGGTGGAGGTGGTGGTGCTGGAGAAGGTTTTGATGTCGCCAAAACGGGAGATGCGAGGATAGGTTTTGTTGGTGTGTATGTTTTCAAAGTTTGTTTTGTTTAATAATCATTAGCTATTGGACATCAAACATTTGATATTTCTCAGGGAACATTTTGTTTTCAAAATATTCATTAGCAGTATTTCTAGTCAATTGAAAATTGTTTAGCAACTAATAATTTAAAAGTGTTTAGTGTTTTAACTTACGTAGCAATATCTGAAACTTGAGCGTAACAAATTGCGATTTTTAGAGGAAGCCTGCTAAATTAAAATGCAAATGATTTTCCTGCTTTGTTTTTATTCCTTGCCAGTGTTCCAATGACTACATGTGTTTATATGATCTTGTATTTGTTAAGGATTTCCATCTGTGGGCAAGTCTACATTGTTGAGCAATTTGGCTGGTGTTTACTCGGAAGTGGCCGCATACGAGTTCACGACATTGACAACTGTTCCTGGTGTCATCAGATACAAGGGAGCCAAAATACAGGCAGGCCTCTCCGTTAACATTTATACTTAGGAGCCAGATGTTGGCTACTTGTATTTTTATATAAATAATATTAAATGTTTTAGTTGCCAATGAAAAAAATAGTCGCATATGCCACAGGTCAATCTTTATACTGTATAACTGCTAGTCACAGCTACCTTTGGTTGCCATGCTGCATCACTGGACTTTCTTGTCAATAACAAAATAAAACCAAGTTAAGTATGTTTGGTGACCTTTCAGGACATGACTTATGTATCAAAGGTTGTAGTATGAAGGCTTGTGCTGGAAATCGTTTCATCTGGGCCAGGATACCCACAATCCTGTCAAAAACTGGCCAAGTTTCATGGTCCCAAATTCTTTAAATTCTAAAATGCAACCAACTAAACACCAGATCCTGTCTTAAGTCAGATAAATATTAGATTCCTTGTGTTTCACTGTATATATAAGTAAATATTTCCTTAAAAATTGTTAACAGGTGGCTAATTTAAACAAATGTTTTGTTAGCCAACTGTTATATGTTGTATCCATATGCCAATCCAGTACTATATATAAATGGGACTAGGAGGAACCCAAGTTATTGCTGTGCATTTCCTGTCTTATTCTACATTTTGGCAAGATATAGCTCAGCACAAGAGCACGCATTTGAACTCATAGGATCAGTCATCTTGAGACTTCAGTGTACCATATGTTTTTCCTTATATCCTTCCAGTCATTGACCTATGACTGGTGCAGCAAAGGCTATGGTTTATGCCATCTTGACTTTGGGAAAGTGCATATAAAATTTTAAAATCTTGCTGCAGTTTTGTAGTCTTGATTAGTCTTTGGACTGTCAAGAACAAAAATAGGGCTCAAACTTAAGAATTTGATACCTGTGGTAATTTTGAAATGTTTTAGCTACGGGCAAAATACTTGCCATTTTTAATCAGTATTGTTTGCAACACACACATATACACCCACACAGAGATATATATGAAGAGTTTAGGTGCAAAAAGCAATATATCCATTTTTAATTTTCAGTAAAAATTACTTTTTTAATTGGCATATATTGCGTTTTGATGGAAAACCCCGGAATGTACCCAATACAATTTCATACGGATCAATAGTTTTTTGCAGTAAATCAGTGGGCCTATGATTAACCCTTACTGACATACAATAATGGCTTTAACTAAAAAAAGAAAGAAAATGGTTTATATTGCGTTTTGTGCCTAAACTCTTCATATATGTATATGTGGGTTTTGTTTTTTTTGTTTTTTTTAAGTTGTCCCTTCAGCCAACAATAATTGTTATTAAGTGGAAAAAACTGCCATCGTTAAAGTGCCTAACCTATATGGCAATTCATATCAACCATAACAGTTGCCATTGGTGCTGTCATTAAGAACAAGCCCTGCAAAAAATAATTTACACTTAGGATATAAGTTATAAGTTTATTGATGTTATTATTATTAAAAGTGTTTGTTGCTGTTAATGTTTCAGGCTATAGTCCTAATTTAGATTCAACTAAACATACATGGTAGTTCATGTTCAACTTCTACTTGCAGCTTCTTGATCTTCCTGGTATCATAGAAGGAGCCAAGGATGGCAAGGGCAGAGGAAAACAGGTTATTGCAGGTAGGTCACTCAAACCAGTGATGTCTTTTGTTAGCCAACTGTGCTTACTATAGGTGCTGCCTTGTATAGTATTAACCATATAGGCAGAAACAAGTGGGGAAAGAAAAGTGATCTTTCACAAGACAAAGAAAAAAATCCCATTTCTTCCCCTAGATACGTTTTGACATCATAAACAGTGCTTCACTATAGGCGGTTAATTGTGTGTAAGAATAGTTTCATGTCAACAACTACTTTACATCATCATAAATATGTGTGTTACAGCTATGATGCAATGCTGCCTCTTGTTCTCAACTTATTTTCAACAATGGTATCGTTCGAAAATCTACCATAAAATAATAACTATGGGTAATAAATAGAATACCCAACTCGACAATACCGTTTATCTTGCACTCGTGAATTGAAGTTGTTTAAAGACTCGGAAAGACAATCTCAATTCACTTGTTGAATATTCTCTAATTAGTTTCCTGGATTTTATGTCCAGGCTCGATGATGCATTTGGTAATCAATCTGGAAGATATGAACACCAAACGGTGGGATATAACTCAGTGGTGCGCGTGAGATCAGGCACCTTGAAAAACTTCTTTTCCCCCAGTTCAAACCAGTGCCCCCTGACAGGTACATCAATACTTATCAGAGCTAGCTATGGCACTTACCAAATTCAACAACTGCAAATTTTGTTTATTAGAAAATAACCAGGTCTCTGCAGTTTTTGAAGTTTGATGGATAATTTGGCGAAATGTTTTGTGGTCCCAGAACTAGCCCAGGATATGATTTGTAATGTCCTGTCTAAGGAAAAGTGCGTATAAAAGATCCCTTGTTGGATTTAAGTAAGAATAGCCTTTGTTATGGTAAGAGGTTTTTCTCACTTTTGACTCTGTGTCAATATATTGACTTAGTATGTTATACACCAAATACTGTAGCTGTAGTTAAAAATATGCTTTGTCGTTATGTATTCATTTCCAGTATATTTTGAGTGCACAGCACTGTGGGGAATGATGCAGTCATGTGTTGTATCAGTAGTGTTTCATTTGTATTTTCACAGCCCCCTTCCCCCACCAAGTGCCTCACAATTGATATATCAAAAGCCCCCTTCAACAACCAGATGCATATTTTAATTATTACTTTGTTAAACCCCTTCCCTCAAACCTCCATTTGGTGTATTGATTTTTTTTTCTTTCTGTTTTCTTTTTCAGTGGCACGAACATGTGGTCTTATTTTTATTATTCTTGATGTGCTGAAGCCCCTTCAACACAAAAAGTTGTTAGAAAAAGAACTTGAAGGATTTGGAATCCGGCTAAACAAACAGCCACCAAATATTCTGTTTAAGAAAAAGGACAAAGGAGGTCTTAACCTTACCTGCACAGTAAGTTGGAAGATGACACTGTAATTATACATGTGATGCAATATCTATATAGAAAATTATGACAGAATATAAGACTCCCATCATGTGCAGTCATGTGGGATAGAAAAAGCCTTGTCCCAGGTCAAAATGTTCACAACCAAGGGTGTACTTTCATTCAGTAAATAAACCATTATTTTATACGAATAGACAAAGATGGCTGAACAAGTAACTTTTTTTATTTGACTATTTTATAATAAATAAACTACATTGTACACTATCATATTTGCTGTTTGTTTCAAGTGTTAAATAAAATTTAGCACTACAGATTAACAAGATAGCTTATAAAATGAAGGTTTTAATAATAAAATAAAAAAAATCAATTTAAAACTCTTTGTCTAATGACCTCATATGATGTCATATATTACCAACGACATAATGTGAAATGCAAGTGTGTGATATCCCATGTAAGATTATAAGAATCCATCATATGCGGTCATGTGGGATAAAAAAAGTACACCCGAGGTGGTGTAAATTTCGACCTGGGACGAGGCTTGCCGAGTCCCAAGGTCGAAATTTACACCACTGAGGGTGTACTTTTTCTATCCCACATGACCGCATATGATGGATTATTTTTTCTCTCATATCTTACTGGCTTATAAACTATTTGTTTTAGCAGTTTTATATGTCAAACCGTTTTTCGTAATGTGTTTTTATTTTCTTTTTCTTCGATGAATTTTTTAACATCGATATTTTGGAATCGATTCATTATAAATAATTGCAAATTAATATCTCGTTTTATTCATTTGACAGGTAGATACATTAGAGTTATCTCCCTTTTATAAATAATAAAGTAGTCCCGTCTGTTGTCAAGCGTATCCATGTGGGATAGAGTTTTCCCACATACCTTTCTCACATGGGCAGATATGAGAGAAAGAAATGTCTTACATTGCTTCCTTTCATGGGAGAAATTGTTATCATGCACTTGCGTTTAACATTGCGTCGCTAGTAATGTATGACCTATTAATGCGAGATAGTGATGTGAGGTCATTAGACACAGTTTTAGACTGATATTTTGTTACTAAAGCCTTCATTATAAAAGCTATCTTGTTAATTTGTAATGTTAAATTTTATTGAACACATAAATCAAACACGGCAAATACCATAGTGTAGTTTATTTATGATAAAGTTGTCAAATAAAAAAGTTACTTTTTCAGCCATCTATGTTTGTTTGTTTAATATAACTGTTTATTTACTTGATGAATGAGAAAAAGACTCCCATCATATGAAGTATTTTTTTTTGTTTTGTTTTTTTTGTTTGTTTAACGACGCACTCAACACATTATAAGTATGGTTATATTGGCATCGGACATATGGTTATGTCGAGGAAAAAACCCAGTGGTTAGCTGACGGGGATCGATCCTAGACCGACCGCGCATCAGGCGGGCACTGTACCACTGGGCTATGCTGCCCGCTCATATGAAGT
Organism: Dracogyra subfuscus; assembly: GCA_016106625.1. Taxonomy (NCBI): domain Eukaryota; kingdom Metazoa; phylum Mollusca; class Gastropoda; order Neomphalida; family Peltospiridae; genus Dracogyra; species Dracogyra subfuscus. Next base: position 22,235 of record JAECMU010008739.1, on the reverse strand, counting down.
AATGTGGGATTGAAAAAGTGCACCAGAGGTGGTGAACATTTGACTCTGAGCCTTGTTCAGGGTCAAAATTTCCACCACTTCGGGTGTACTTTTTCTATCCCACATGACCACAAATCAGACCCTGCAATTAAGAAAATGTCTTCGGCAAAAATCATGCTGTGAAAAAAAGTGAATCCAATATAGTTTGAATTTTTTTATAAATTTCGTCTTTTCTTTTCTTTATTGAAGCATTAATTATATCTCCTATTTTCGTGAGAGATGTGCAACTGTCTATTTAGTATGTCCGCATAAACGAGTGGAGGGTGTATCATCAACAAATTATAAGTAGGTAGTATCCAATTTAATTGAATGAAACATTTACAGGATTCCTGTTGTATTTTGTTAATACTTAAATTTAAAGCATAATTATTTCAGTTTTATTAATTAATATTTATAAAACATTCCATTTGATTAAATGTGATCTTGAAAATTTGTTTTAAACGTTTTCTTTTTAGGTTGCTCAGTCAGAATTGGACAGTGACCTTGTGAAAACAATATTGAATGAGTACAAGATTCATAATGCTGATATTACGCTGAGAATTGATGCCACCACTGAAGATCTTATTGATGCTGTCGAGGGCAACCGAGTTTATATTCCTTGCATTTACCTCCTAAACAAAATTGACCAGATATCTATAGAGGTACAGATATTAAATATGATTATAATTTTGTAAAACTTTGCATAATGTTGTAAACAAATTTTATTTCGATAAACAATTGAACTTAGTTTTAAAGGTAACTAAAATACTTAAATTTCGAAGTAATGGTTTAATTAAAAGAGAAGGATTGTTATCTTTAGGTGTTCTAGTTAATTATAGAAACAAGTTGAAATTTTCTGGTATTAGTTTAGGAGCTAATATAGTGTATTGTTAACATCAGTGAAACAAGTTTTCAGTTTCCAGTTTTCTTTTGGAGTAGAGGGATTGTGATATCAGTGTGTAAATATTGAAATTGAAGTACGATTTAATGCTTGTTAATTTATACTTTTCAATTTAGGGGTTGGGTTTTTTAAATTAATTTTTTAGCTAAAAGCTATGATTTATTTGTGAGTGGGTTTTTTTTTTTTTTTTTTTTTTTTGTAAAACTATGATTTCTTTGTGAATTTTCTTTTAGAAATAATAATTTAAATATTTACCATTTTTTTTATTTTGCAGGAACTGGATATTTTATACAAAGTACCTCACTGTGTCCCAATCTCTGCACATCATAAGTGGAACTTTGACGATTTGCTTGAAAAATTATGGGAATATCTAGAACTAGTCAGAGTGTAAGCCATTGTAATGTCTTATCAATTAGCATTAACATTTCATATTTACAAGAAAAAAGATGATGACATTTACTAATAACATAAATATGGAGAGGGCCTCATAAGTTGAATACTGTGCCTAATCTATTTTGTAAGGCAGTAAAATATATTTTCAATGGAATCACTGGTAACAACATGACTATAAGAACAACTCAATTGAATAGTAGTCATTGTGTATCAAAGACCGTTTTTGTATAGCAGTCATCATATGGATACATAATAACCAACAGTGTGATTGTGATCATGAGTAATGAAATTTGTAACACTAGCTTAGGAGAATATCAATTTATAAAATGTCAACCTCCATGGTTGATGAAAATAATTAGTAAACATTGTGCTGTTAAAACAAATTATTGATATATTTTTACTACTATTATGGAAAGCCAGTGCACCATGACTGGCATATCAAAGGCTGTGGTATGTACTACCCTGTATCCCGTGCATATTGGATATCCCTGGCTGCCAATTAAAAAGAGCGACCGTGGGTTTTCTCTTAATATTTGTATGGTCTTTAAATAAAATGTGTTGAGTGCATCGTTAAATAAAACATTTTCTTCTTTTACGGGAATAATCCAAATGTATTGTTGTTTCTCAGTATACCATATATGTCCTTGACAATTGATTGCAATACATATATCGTAAGATGCTTTTAATTGCAGTTATACAAAACCAAAAGGTCAGCTTCCCGACTACTCGGCTCCTGTTGTTTTAAAACAAGGAAGAAGTTCGGTGGAAGATTTCTGCAACAAACTACACAGAAGCATTCTGAAGGAATTTAAATAGTATGTTCCGTGGTATAGTAGATAGTGCTGGTCATCACTACTGGGTTGCCTGTTGATACTCAGAACTCGCAGATTGTGTATTAATTGATTATATAGAGAATAACTAGTTAATGATGTAAGATGTCGGCTTTATCCTATGAAGACAATAATGGGAAATTGCTGAGCAGAATTTCTCACTTGGCCTGAACAGGATAAAGCTGAAATCCAACATCATTAACTTGTTGTTAGTCCCCTACCAGTTCAGTGGGACGGGTCTCTAGGTTTCATCTGTCTGTTTGTCCGTTCATCTGTGTGTATATCTGTGTGTTCCACATATAGTGTGCAGAATCATTTTTTTTTACTATGCCTTGAAATATTGAAATTATGTGTATAGCATTGTCACGTTCTGTTACAGATCAAGTTTGACAGAGTTATGGCCCTAGAATTTAGGTGATATGAATTTATTTTTTTATCCAGAAATTCTTTTGGCTATGGCTCAAAATAGAGCTGTAATTTTGTTATAGCTTTATTATGTACTGTTGCAGATCAAGTTTGACTTTCATGGCAATTTATTCATTTTTGACAGTTATCTCCCTTGCACTTTTATTATCTGACTTTTTCCCCCCAGCAATACTTCAAAATATTGAGCTGGAATTTTGTGTGTGTAGCTTCATCATGTTGTTACAGATAGCATTTGACTTTCATGGTAATTTACCCATTTTTGTTAAATGTTTTTGATTTATAGCTTTGACAGTTATCTCCCTTGACCATTTCTTTTCCAGACTTTTTTCCAGATATTGAGGAGGAAGTTTGTGTGTAGCTTTATCATGTCCCATTACAGACAATTTACTCATTTTTCACAGAGTTATGACCCTTGGACTTGGGCGATAAGAAATTAGGGGGCATGTATTACTTTAGCAGTACTCTGAATCCTTGTTTTGTTGGTTTGTTCCATAACAAGGAGGAACGTCTTCAAAAGTTTTCAATGGTTGTTTTGAAAGTTGTTAAATTTTAGAACGCTAAATATTAAAATTTTATATTTGTTGTACTTCCATTTTCTAGTGCCTTGGTATGGGGTTCTTCAGCCCGACATCAGCCTCAGAAAGTGGGAAAAGAACACATTCTAGCAGACGAGGATGTAGTACAGATTGTGAAAAAGTAAGTGCCAAATTAATGTTATAACACCAGGATTCATGTCTTTGAATTTTTTTTTTTTTTATTTGTATTTTTTTTTTATTCAATTACTCTGATTAAGTAAGTTGACGGTTTTAGTTTATACTAATTTACATCACAGAATTTGATTCATTTTTCAAATAACCTGTGGCCAGTTTTTCAAAAGTTATGCAAAACCAAATCTTGGTATTCAATTTTACCTGAAACCAGTGTTGCAGTATTAACCTTTTATATTTATAGACATAATTGTTTAAATTTGGTGTGTTTAGCCCATTTTATATTTTGTGATCTAAAACCACCAAAAACCTAATTCCTACAGTGGTTATTAAAAAAACCCATGCATAAACTGGAACAGGTATAATAGTTTTCCTTTGGGAAATTACCTTGCCCATGGATGATGCTAAAAGTACTAATTAAAGATATGCTTATTCCATATTATACAAGTAAATTATATTTTACTAACATTAATACTGACCTAGGTTATCTATTTCATTAAAGTCAACACCTTTTCTTCATACTATAAATCATATTCACATTAATTCACACCGATTCTTGTTTGTTTATTTCAGAATCTAATAATTTCATCCATGAAATTGACGTCAAGAATTAAATTACAACTACAGATGAAACCATTCAGTTTGCAATTCATGCAAGATTCCAAGCATCCAGAGACAATAATGTCATTTAATAATACAGACTTAATTCATGGACTATTTTTTAAATAAATGACAGTTTTGTTGATCCCTCGTGCAAGAGCTTGCATAGTGAAGTCAACTTGAAGCAGAGTGCTACATATTTACCTTTTGTTTTCAGATGGTGCAGGTGGTATGGGGTGGCAAGAATACTGTACTGTGTAACTTGTGAACTGTTTTTGATAATATTAATTCAACACTAGTGTTATAGTAGTCACAAGAAGTTAAGGGTCACATGGTCACTGCATCAGAGGAGTAACCCATCTCAGTGCCAGTGATACGAAAACGTTCTTACAGTTAACGGTTGCCGGAATGACTCACATGCAGTCAAGTCGTTACTTGTGTCATGGATATGCCATCATTCAGAAATTGCAGGGATCGACGTAGTCCAAAAATGCTCAGTTTATGTGTTGGTGCCAGATGGCAAAGAAATTTATACCTTCTTAACCCTAATCAAACATGAAAAGTGTTATCATAGTTAAAGGTGTTTTATGTGCATCATGCAGTTTTAGACTAGTGTCCTGCTTAGTCAGGGGAAAAAATGGTTTAACAGTGTCTGCGCTTAACTTTTGTTTTGAGTTGCCATCCGGGCAATTGGTGACACCACTTTCACTTGCCCAAATCCATTTTTACTTGCCCGAATAATATTTTCTTTTAAAAAAAAAAACAATAATGCAAAAGATTATAAGAGAAAACATGAAACAAATTTAATAATAATCGTTCACCAGGCAGGCAACATTACTGTGGGTTGTCAGTCGCACGTCGTTTTAAGTCGCCAGGGGCGATCGGGCGACCGTCAAGTTCGAACCCTGGTTTAAAAAGTCCAACAGTCTTGGATTTTTTTATACATTTGATATCCGCTTTCTACCCACAACCAGACAAGCTGTGAGTAAATGACTAATGTACATGTAATTAAAGTGTCTTTTTTTTTTTTCATTACCTTTCATCACACCTGATTTTTTATTTATTATTTTTTTAAATAAGGTAAAATTTGATACTGGCCCTTAATTTGTTGCGACTAGTGGTGTTGTGGACTGTTGGAATTTGTTATTTTGTTAAAGATTAAGATTGCCAATTCTTAATGTTCCCATTCTAACAGCTGCTGGTGTACTTCATATAAAGAGTCCTAGATTCATTTTACAATTTTCATGTTAAAAAATATTTTAAGTTACATTCACTTTATCCTTTGGACTATTGGGATTTACTATTTCTCTGGCTTTTACGGCTGCTTGTAAACATGGAGATAAAGAATGCTTTGTACATAAAAAATGTGATCATCTTCATTTCCCAAAATGTATAAACAATTTATTATGTCAACGTTTTGTTGAGTTTTCTTTGAAGGAGGGGGCGTGGTTGGTCTAGGATCAATCAAAGTTGGTGGGCCCATTATGCTGTATTTTTTTCTAGCCAGTGCTTGACAACTGGTATATCAAAGGCAGTGGTAAGTGCTATCCTGCCTGTGGGATGGTGTATATAAAAAAAATCCCTTGCTACTAATGGAAAAATGTAGCGGGTTTCGTCTCTTAAGACTCAAAATTACCATATATTAGACGATGATTAATAAATCAGTGTACTCTTGTGGTATTGTTAAACAAAATAAACTAACCTTTTTCAAGGAGCATCCTTTGTGACGGCTGCAAGATTCTTCACTGCCGATCAAGAGTTGAAATAACCATGTTGGAGTGAATGTTTAACCCTAGTACACAAAATACATCGGCTATTGGATTTAGAGAAGATAAATGCATGTTAAATACCAAATGGGTGTAGTTCAATATATATCAAGAAGGGAATGGTTTATTTAACAACACACTTAATACATTTTATTTACGTTTATATGGCTAAGGACCACACAGATATTGAGGAAGAAAACCCACTGACAGAATAGTACATTCCATGGCCTTTGATGTACCAAGTGTGGTGCACTGGCTTGAATGAGATATATATCAAGATGTCATCAAGACCAGCATTGTTTTTCATTCCCAGTTTGGGTAATTTAAAAAATAAAAACAATTTTCAAGATGGATGATTATTTTATTGCTATGTTCACACTTCTATTATGTCCAATACACAATAAATAATGTAATAAATTTTAAGATCAAATTCAAATACTAACACCAGCACTATTTACCAGTTTAGCTTTTGATGAAACGGATTCATGATCTTTTTTCATTAACACAAAATATTAATGTAAAATTAAGTTACTTTGCTCATAATAGTTTTTACACAAACAAATTTACTTTGAATCTGAACAAACTTTAAATAAATTTTGATGGGATTAAATTTTGTCATTTAAAACATCAATAATTCTGATAATGCACAAAAGAAGAAAATGTTTTCTTACTGCCACAAACCAGTCTGACCCAATATCTAATCTGACTCGTCACCTCAAGTTATCACAAACTGCTAGTGGTTATAGTTATAACAATTAACATGATTAGGTTATACAATCACTTCAAAACATGGTGGAATGCATTGTTTGAGATTTCATTAGGCTCTACGTAATTAATTTACATGTAATATAAATCATGTTTTAGCTGAGTGCATTTTAATAATTAATTCTAAAATTGCCTTTATGAAACCCTCAGAAAATGTATTATTAATAAAATATCCCGTTATACATTTTGTAATTCATTTATTAAAGCAAGCACGTTCATTACATTTATTTTTATTTCAATAAATTTTTTGACTTTAATGAAGAAAGAAGTACCCCCAAAAATGTCTACTATGCTGTGTCAAATTTCTAGGAAAAACAAGACAGTTTTTCAATGAGACAAAGAAATGAGCGAGTACTAACCTGGGAACAAAAAATAACATGTGAAGAAATCAAATATAATAGCACCCTTTTCTATTATCTGACAGTGTGAAGATGTTTTAGTAAAGGCACACAAAGAAAGAAAAATACTGACTTGGTTACTGCTTGTAAATGTTTTTCACAGACTGATAAAATGAATGTTAAATGACATTACTATTTTTATATTTTAATATAGTTGCATCTTGCTGAATACTATCAGCTGGAATGATCTTAATAGTCTCCACCAAAACAATATGTTTAATGTATACAATTCAAAGAACATTTACCTTCAAAAATGTATAAACTCCAGTATTATTCCTTCAGTAAAGTAACACATCATACATCATAAAGTATAACAATTGTGTCTTATGTTTCACCAATGTTGTCATATACAGTCAATTTTAAATCTGCTAAATATCTATTAACTCTTCTTTTTTTTTATATCTGACAATTACAATGATTCTTGTCCTTTTTACCTGACAAAACAACACAGTTTTTTGTTTTGTGTTTTGTTTAACGGCGCACTCAACACATTTTAACTACAGTTATATCGACGTCGGACATATGGTTATGTCGAGAAAAACCCCCAGTGGTTAGCTGACGGGGATCGATCCTAGACCGACCGCGCATCAGGCGGGCACTGTACCACTGGGCCATGCTGCCCGCTAACAAACAACACAGAGACATTTGAAATGAGACACTTTCGACCAAATTGCTTTCATTTTAATACTGTAACAGCACAAGTTTGCACACATATAAATTATAAAATTAATATAACAAGTAGTAATTACAAAATAATAAGTGCAAATAACCAGTGACTTTTATGTAATTCATCATGGGTCGAATTTACTAAGCCTGTTTTTCTTAAAATGCAGATGTTTTAAGCACTGTAAATGTATTTAGTTACACGTGTGTAAGATATAAACAAGCTTTGTAAATTCAGCCCTATATTTTCAAAACCAATGACTTAACAATGTATAATTAAATTTTTAATATCCTTAAAATATGTTTCAAAACAAATTATTAGTGTGCAGAAATCAATGTTGAAAACATAATTTTTAAAATTCTGGATGTGCACCTCTGGTAACGCAATTAAACGGGCAGAATTTTAGTTTTTTTCTGTGATTACAACCAAAATAAGCTAAAATATGTGACAAAGTTTTCCAACAGGAATAACCATGCACGTTAATAAATTCTATCAACTAAATCAAAACAAAGCCAGCCAGCTGACCAATGATACCATGCAAATGACTGCATTTCATTCTATGTTCAATATAATTAAAAAAAAAAACATAGACAAAGTACAAATGAAAAACTGTGTGACTTTAGTAGGTTCCAACATAACTGTGACTGTGATATACAGATGTACCGAACTACTCAACACCCCTTGCCTGTACATGTACACTGTTAATACCCCCCCCCCCCTATGTACCACTCAAAGTTTTGAGGGAATATTTATGCAAATTCCTTAAAATTTGCAGGCTTATTTCTTCTGTACTTTGTGTATGGTCCCTTATAAACTCTTTCACATTAGGCATAGTATCTTAACAGTTACATTCCAGTTGTATTACACAAATGCATAAAAATGTAGTAATTTGACTTACTGACCCAAAACACATGGCATTCTTTATATAACACAACTAAATGTAAGCACAATTCCATTGTTCATCTGACCAACAAATACATTAACTAATTTTGCCACTTCACATATTAGTGCTGGATATTTTCACCTAAAGTAACCCAATATACAATTAGTGTAAAAAAACAAAACCCATCCAGAGTATAAGTATTATACTAATATTTCATTAACTCAAAATATTTGACATCAACAATAAACGTGGGAACATAACATTCATCCAGTTTTCTCTTTTTGGTAATGCAGTTTTGGATAGTTGTCTTCTAGCAAAGCCTTATTTGATGATCAGTCACCATAGCCCTTACAGATGTAGCACAGCTTTATGGCTAAAATAGTATATTACATTGTGACATACAATATTTATTAAACTGTGATCTCTCAAAGATATGTACACAATATAATTACGTTCAATATTATGCTTAAATATAAACACATAATTGATAATCTCCAACCACAACAAACAAATAAACTGCTATTTTTGTTCATTAAATATAAAAAGTAAACTGGGGTGAAAAAGAATGTGAATATCCCAATTGGCCTCTGTGAAATGTTGTTTTTTTCTTTCTCAAAAACTATTTCAATTATTTTAGGTCTTCACTCCTGTACTTTAACCAACTGCTACTGAAATCAACCCTATGTTTTGACTCAATATTCACTCCAGTTTTACTTTTAATGCAGATAAAGAACATATATATTTTTCAGAAACAACCTTCAGTTCAGAAAAAATTAATCTAAATTGGCTGTCACTGTACAAAGATATAAAAATAACACATCTAAAACATGCCGTCTGTAAACCTGCATGCATATGTAATGTAGAAATCATGACAACCCATCGGAGAATAACTTCCAGAAACCCGTTGTTATGCCCGATTTTAAAAAATGGGTCATAATATCACAATGATGTTACAGGAACACATTCAAAATATCATAATCACAGATAAAATCTTGGCATATGGTAATAAAAATTTAGTTTTTTGAGTAATTTTTAGTAAAACTGTTGGCATGTGCTTATCAGTATTAAAATCATGAAGGAGTTAAATCTTCGAAGGGACCAACTGGATTAATATGGTTGATACCAAAATGAAATTAACCCATACCACTGCATACATGCACTTAAAATTAACATTAAAGGTGATACTAATGAATTATTAATTAAATATTACAAACTATAATATCATAACAGACTTCATTGCCTTAAAGACCAAACAAATCAAAGACTCAAAGATGTACCTGCCATTTTCAAAGATTTTTACACAGTGGTTCAAGACCATAGAATGTGATAAAAATAACAAATCAGTTTGTTTACGTTGCTGTCCATAGCAAAAACAATTAGCTTTTTTTTCTTTTTTTTTACATGCATCATGACAGATTAAACCTTGTAACTGGAAAATATTAAGTGCATGCAGCTGTAAATGATATTAGTATTGATTTGGCTATGATTTGTGAGAATTTAGAGACTTTTATTACAATTCAAAGACTTTCAAAGACCTAAAATATTTTTTTCAAATTCAAACTTTCAAGGAATTTAAAGACTGCTACAAACTCTGTATAATATTCATTAGTTGTTAGTATAAATTAATGTACTGTTTTCAAAACAAAATATAAATAGCTTTTAGAAGTATTTTGTATTTATTAAAAAAAGCAAAAGGTATGTATTTATGAGGTGCACACTTTTTAAATTAGAATGTTGTGAGCATTTATTCATTTTCTGTAATTTCTCATGTGATCGGTTAAATCGTACAATGTAGATGGCCATTATACAAATTCTGGAATGAAGATCATGTCTCTCCTAATCTTTATGTAAAAATAAGACTAAATTAATACAATAAATATAGTGTATTTATATACCTTCTTGACATGATCTATATTATTATATATTATTATTATAAGACTATGCATGGTATTGGTCCCATGTTGATATGCTATACAATGTCATTTCTTTTTCTCCCACAATGCCACAGAAAATGGAGAAAAAAAGTACACCTTGTTACAAAGTAAAATCTCCGTGGTTACAATGTCATTGGGCGACTGTTGAACTGCGCTTTCTCTGAGCTGTGCTTCGTCTTCCGGGCTTAGGTGATCCATCCCCAAATAAGAAACTGAAACTGAAATTAAAACAAAACTTTAATATGGTTCAAACATGACTGTATATTCATAGAAGTATTTTTCTCATCTGGTCATGTGACATTTATTGCTATGTCCATTAACACCCACAACTCAACATTTTCAAGTCTTATTTGTAGAAGAGTTCTTGATTGTCAAACATCATGACAAACCAATAACAAGGACAAAATATAACATTAGATAACTTGTATATATATATGTAGCTCATCTAAGTAATCAATTTTAATAATTGTTTTTGCAATCGCTAAATCAAATCCCAAGGAAAGCAAAATCTTAACTGGATTTAGTAACTGCAAGTGTACTAGATTAACTATTCAGGGCCCCGTTCCACGAAGCGATCTTAGCACTAAGATCACCTCAGTGTATAAGATAGCTATGCACTTAAGGTGATCTTAGGGCTAAGATTCCTTTGTAGAAACGGGGCCGAGGGTCCATATTTTAGAAGCATTACAATATCGAAAAACTGCCTTAGGCTAAAATTGACCCTATTTGTTAAGTTATCCCTGTCCCGAGTCAGACCCCCGATCTTATCAGAGGCCGGACTCGGGGATAGGCGTGTTCGAAACCCTAGTAGTATATGGACACGTTAAACAAGTTACTAAGCTAAACTAAGACTTAGGCTATGATGTCACTACAACAAATGCCTTGGTGATGTCATAGCCTTTGACAGTTTTATGATATAGTAGCGCTAAGATAATTTCAAAAATCTGTAGCCAGTATATTTGGAGGACTTTACAGAGCCACTTCGTATGCCTCCCACCACTCAATACACCTGGTTGGCATGGAAACCATACTACATGATCTACTGAATCACATCTGTATTTGGTTGTTTGGTGAAACTGTTCCAGTGGTTCAGGAGAAATATCTCAACTATGTGGTCCTCTTCCAGTATTAATTGGTATTTAACTATAAATATTGTTATCCTATATTCACTATAGATTCATATAAGTATTTTTCTCATCTAGTCATGTGACATTTATTGCTATGCTCATTATCACCCACATCTCAACATTTTCAAGTCTTATTTGTAGAAGAGTTCTTGATTGTCACACAGCATGACAAACCAATAAAAAATACACTTACTTTAAAAAAATAATTTAAAAATGTGTCATTATAATTGTGGTTCCTGCCAGATGGTCACATCTTAAATTTCTACTGGTATTAGAACAAACAAAAAACCACTAGATGTATAGAAATCAAGAACTGTTTTTAATGGCATATATACTCGGTACCTTGAATCTTGAATGACCCTAATAAATCTAGATTTACATATGTTAACATTGGTTGTACCAAGCGGCTAATTGTTGCAATTTTCAGCTTTTAAAAAGAATATTTTTACTATTATCGAAAAGAATTAAAACCAGTTATGACAAAAAAAAGTAATCAAACGTATAATGTAGGACATACAACATGTGGCATGCCAAATCAATACACAAGAATATAAATGGAAGTATTTCATGCTCAAATAACACATTTTACATGCTTTCAATAGAACAATTTGGTTATTAAAAATGTTTTCTCATTTGTTTTAAACTATTGTTTCGAACAGCTGAACTTTTCTCTTGGAATTTGATTGGGTTGTTTTAGTTTTAAAAGTTGTAATTGCACATTTATATATAATTAATTGATTTAATAATGGATGCATGTAAAATAATGAATAACATCAAAAACAGAAATACACTGGCAGTCAAAACATAACTGAAGAAAAACTGCACATGGCTCTACAGGTTACACAAAAACAATACAAGCCCCACAATGCATCACATTCCGTAAACAAACTTTCAATAAATTAGTAGTAGTAGTAAGTTGGCTAACTTAAACAAATATATCTGCCATCTGGGCCCTGTTCCACGAAGCGATCTTAGTGTTAAGATCACCTTAAGTGTATAAAGTAGTTATGCACAAAAGGTGATCTTAGTGCTAAGATCACCTTAAGTGTATAAAGTAGTTATGCACTAAAGGTGATCTTAGTGCTAAGATTGCTTCATGGAACGAGGCCCAGAACATGTATTTCAAATAGGAATGGCTAGAAATTAATTTTCAGAATACTGAACATTTATGACCATTCCCGCAACCTCCTGGTCACATACATACTTGTAAACAAATATGGTCAAATGAGGATGTAGAATTTAGAAATATAAAAGCTCATCGAAGTGCAATTTTAGTAGCAGGCTGATAACTGATCACCAGAAATATTAGACTATCTGCAATAAAGCTGAATTAATGACTGTTCAGTGATTCTGTCAAATTCTAGTTTACTTGAACAAATTAATTATGCCCCTTTTTCACTTGTACTGGTAGTTATTCTGAATTTAGACATCAATATGTATTTATATAAATTGTTTTGTTTGACGACACCACTAGAGCACATTGATTTATTAAACATTGGCTATTGGATGTAATTTTTACAGTCAAAGCGAGGACACTCATTACATTTTTCCATTAGTAGCAAGGAATATATGTACCATCCCCAGAACAGGATAGCACATACCATGGTATTTGATATACATGTTGTGATGCACTGGCTGGAACGAGAAATAACACGATGGGCTCACTGATGGGGACTGATCCAAAATCGACTGCACATCAAGCGAACTCTTTACCACTGGGATATGTCCTGCCCCGTGTGTATACAGAATATGATATATACAAAAAGAAAGAAATGTTTTATTTAACGACGCACTCAACACATTTTATTTACAGTTATGTGGCGTCAAACATATGGTTAAGGACCACACAGATTTTCAGAGGAAATCCGCTGTCGCCACTTCATGGGCTATTCTTTTCGATTGGCAGAAAGGGATCTTTTATTTGCACTTCACACAGACAGGATAGCACAAACCATGGCCTTTGTTGAACCAGTTATGAATCAATGGTCGGTGCAAGTGGTTTACACCTACTCATTGAGCCTTGCGGAGCACTCACTCAGGGTTTGGAGTCGGTATCTGATTAAAAATCCCATGCCTCGACTGGGATCCGAACCCAGTACCTACCGGCCTGTAGACCGATGGCCAGTATGATATATACAAGTATAACATCACCTAATATAAAGGTGTCAAGAGACCGTTATTTTGTTTTCTGAACTATTCCTATATTATACTGTTTTTCCATATTTTGAAAATTATCTGTAATAATTATTGTAGGACTCATTGTCTGGCAATATTGGTCAAAGGAATCATACGTCGATAAATTATTATTATTAATTCAATTCCAATTCCAACATATTTGCCAACACCCCTCCCTCACACACCCCAAAAATTTAAAAACTCAAATACACAAAGGCAAAGAACAGAGAAAACTGAAGATGAACAGGAAGTACAATGCATTATGGATGACTTCCCTGGTAAAGCAGCTAGGACACAAAATGCAGCTCTGCTGTATAAACAAGAAAACTTGAGGCTGACTGAGTGCACTATGTGACAAGCAGCACTAGGAAACACCAAGACACCTACATGTACATAGCAACATGAACCTGGCCTACCTAACACTATATATCCAGCTGTGGTAGATTAATGTTATCCAGCAACTGCTGAAAGCTAAAACAGAGAAACAGTCAGTCCAGTTTAGAAAAAAACACGTACACTATAAAGACTGGAATTTTACAAAATAATAATGAATTTACTGACAATATTGACCTTTTTTTAGTTCATATAAAATCAATTCTCCTGGCCTCCAACCCTTTCCACAAAAAACAAAACAAAATATAAGTACACAAGTAGTTGTAGAGATGGAGGAGAACAATAATAGTTTTTAAGTGTCACTGTACATGGCCAAACCTGGCAGTTATCTACGAAATTTCCAACTTAAATTAATTGGTACAAAACTGTATTAAAATAAACTTTTAATTTTAATTTGTTTTGCTGTGCAGGCCAACACTGATAGCAGTCCTTGGTTTTTGTAAATTATAGGCGAGTTAAAAATCACACACCTCAATATGCTAAGGTGAGTGAAAAACCACTTTCAAAAATAAATAAAATAGGCAGTGTAGCTCCGATTGGATTTTGACTGGTAGGTGTATAAAATTGTCTACTAAACTAGCATTTTCCAATTTGTTCAAGACAGAGAAATACCAGTTTAACGACTGCATGGAAGTCACTGCCATGTTTTAAATTATTTTATTGTTTATTAAATGAGCTATGAAAACTGTTGATTTTTGTAAACAGTGGAAATAAATATACCCCATTTGTTGAGTGTAACGTGCGTTGTTTTTCACACTTGTCAGATTGAAATTACGTGCGTTGTACGAGTGCGATCACACCCGCACACCTTAAAAAGCAAGGTCTGTGATAGTTTTCAAGAGTAACAATAGGTAGCCTGACCTCGCCGTTTAAGAGGAACTATAATTATAGTTCTCCATCACTCTCCTGAGACTGATTAAACGAGAGTAACGTTTAGCTCTTCTTGGCACAACATATGTGAATGAACTTTGCACCCCAAGGGATCGCATATCAATATAATATTTTAAATGGCTCCCCGTAATTCAAATTCAGGTGGAAATTAATTACTCTTCTAATTTGTTTTCAAGGCAAGGCCTGGGTAGCACTATACCAAATGCATTGTAGCATCTCACAATGTCAAAAGTTCAGTGTTCTCAAGTTTAAACAAAACACTAGCCTAAATACTATCATATCATGCCTGGCATTGGTGAGATTTGGACCAGTAACAGGACCATCTTGTCATCAAGTTTTGTGTTATGTATCCCGTTAATTCATACAATTTGCATTTAACTACATGTGTATGTAGTATCAGAGTACCATGTAGTGTAACTATTGTGTTTGAAACATGTGCAGGGTAAAAGAACAAAATAGCATGTTTAATGGCAATGTTTATGCTACACTAACTAATAACAGTCAACAATTCTTCCTGTTACATCTGAAATAAGCAGCTTATGCTCGTTTTGTTTGATGAATTTTAAGGGTGCCGCACTGTAGTATTTATATACATATATGTGATCTATAATTTGAATAAAAGGATATCAAAGGTATGTACTATTCTGTGTGGGATGATGCACATGAAAAATCTGTTGCTACTAATGGAAACATATAGCAGGTTTCCTTTCTAAGACTATTTCAAAATTATCAAATGTCTGACATCCAATAAGCAATGATTCATAAATCAATGTGCTCTAGTGATGTCATTAAACAAAAGCTCACTGCTTGTGAGGCATACTCAGTCATACAAAAACAAGTCTTATAATCAGTGTGGTGACCAAGCAATGATCTGCCAATAGTGTAGTGTTGATGCATGGGTTTTTGCCACATTTGTCAAAAGATTTCAAAATGAAATTACGAAAACGTAATTCTATGACGGCATCATCTGTTTGATTATTCTTGTACTAAGTTGATAAGTCTTATTTGGTTAAGAAAAATCTGAAGTTGGGCTTCCCATTACGAATTTTTTTTCTTCAAAATTACTAAACAGTTTAACCAGCTTAAACCCTTGTCATGAACATATATTTCGAGAGCAAGTTAAATAAATATTGAGACTACACTGTTAAAAACAGACACACAACTGCAGACATGTATACAGATAATTAGTGTTATCAGAACACTAAATGAAGATGTTAATCAATTAAACTTCACTTGATAAGACTACACCACCAAAACTGCTAAAATACGTAAATGTGGATACGGTAGCCTACATGTTTTATGAAATCATACCCAACAGACTATTTCTGAAAAGAAAATACTATACACCCCCCCCCCCCCGCCAATTTTTAGTTTTACACACATAATTATAATATGGTCTTTTGTAATATAAAACACACAACTTAAACTAGTCAGAATATCGGAGATCATGATAGTAATTAAATATACGAGAATTTGATTCTGAATCCATTTGAGTTTTTAGATATATGTGATAAAAAAACACCCTTTGGTCTGAATTTTGAATATATTTATGTACATATTCATGCCTTTGAAAACTACGAGAATGATCATTTCATTTGTACGTTGCTCACATGAATTAAATTTTGAATAAAATATTTTTTGTTTGCCTGGAATTTGGATCATCATTTACTTGAATATAACGGGTTACGCAAAAAGGAAATGGATTAAAGAGACATTCCCGAGTTTGCTGCATTGTAAGATGGCTCCGACTAACAAAATATTCCTACAATTAAACTTACATATTAAATAAATTTTCTTGTTTAGAATGTTAGTGTCTATATATTAAACGTGTTTCTGGTCGTCTTCATATTTCTAAGAAGCCCAAACTAGGTTTTGTCTTTAAATAATTTTGTATGTATGAAAAACTATATTTTAGGAAATAAAATGAAATTTAACCTAGTACAAATATTAGAACGATCAGAAACACGTTTAATATACAGCCACTAATATTTTATGCATAAAAAAAATATTTTGATATGTAATTAAAATCGTTCAAAAGTCTCTGTTAGTCGATAATATCTTAAAAAGTGCAGCAACCTCAGGAAGTTCGTTTCAACTGGATTTATTTCTGCGTAATGCTGATTTTTAATTTTCAGAAGCCCGATATTAACTATAACAATGTACTTAACATTAGAATGAATGAATTTTTAACAAAAGCACAAGTGACAAGAACGACAGATTTTACAAAATGTTCAATCAGCTATGCGTAGGAAAAACTACTACATGCACAGTCAACCCTCTTTAAAAGTATAGTGCTCTACAGACCAACATTTATTGTTTTCTCATTTAAGGTTACATGTACCTAGCTGTAATAGTTATACACTGAAATATTACTGATTTCCTATGGGATATAATGAATATGTAGTTGATTGTGGTATTTTTCAGAACAAATGAAAACAGTGGTCTTAAAGTTGCATCATGATCAAAAATATTTATTAAGTTTTCTTGCGAAATAAATTGTGTAAAGATCATATCCTAAATTATATGCCCACAAAAAGTTACCAGTACACCAAAATAATTTAATTTAGTACTAGTTATAAATTTATACTGCTGCAAAATATGGGTGACCAACAGGTTAAACTATGACATCACAGTTAAGAGATTTGAATTTCATCTTAATATTTACAAAGAAGTTCTCAAGGAAATCATTGAATGCACAAAATGGCAACATATTACAATTTTAATTTTCTGAAATAAATTAATTAAAGATTATATCCAGAATTGATTAATTTATTGTTATTTGTCACATATACATGTTATAATAATGTACCGGTAATATGACACTTGCAACTTTAAGAATGCACCTTTAAATTTAAATACTGTCAGACAACACTTTTCTGGCCCAACTTATTCTTGACTTAATGCCTTTAAAATACAAATATTCAGGTTGTAGCTATTTGAGTAATGTTTTAATAATTAAATAACTAAATGTTAGAGATTTTGTTTCTGAAAATAATGATAACTGATTGGGT
Source organism: Dracogyra subfuscus (assembly GCA_016106625.1). Taxonomy (NCBI): domain Eukaryota; kingdom Metazoa; phylum Mollusca; class Gastropoda; order Neomphalida; family Peltospiridae; genus Dracogyra; species Dracogyra subfuscus. Next base: position 4,353 of record JAECMU010008739.1, on the reverse strand, counting down.
GTTTGTTTGACCAGTTCCCAACTGAAATTCAGTACAAAATTTGTAGATGCTATAGTCAATAAATATCTACATAAAAGTTATAAAACTTTTATGTTTTCCAAACACATCATATATTTAATGACAACCCCAGCAAACTGATTGATCATCAGCTACCTAAGGCTCGTAAATAGGGTAATTATGACTCTTGACCAGTAGAAATATGGTCAAGTCCTGTCACATTCATCGTTATTTATTTTTAAATAGCAGGAAATGGTACTCTTTAATCTGCATTTTTTTGCCAGCAGAATGAATAAATAGACATTATTATAAAAGTGTGTGTGTCATACTGATTTTATAAAACGAGTGTCAGAATTTTTGAATTGCCCGAATGAGAGCGAAGGTAATACATGTCCTGACATGGGTTTTGTAATATCAATACAACTCACACGTGAGTGTAAAAATTCTTTATTATCCATATTATTAGTGTTGTTTTCTTTATAAATAACAAGACCCAACTCAAGATGTTTCAGCCACAACTAGAAGGAGATGACGAAATGACGTCATGCATATTTCAAATGCACAGTTTGAGCAAGGACTGGAGAAGCAATGTCATGTTATGATGTCGCTTCCCTACATTATGCCATCACACTTGTTATTAAACGTTTGCTTCGTATGATTATTATTAACTTGGTTATGTTGAACCATATGGATAATAAACAAATAAATGTTTAATGACACCCCAGCACAAAATTTACATTGGTTATTGGGTGTCAAACGAAGGTAGGTATATGGATGAATTCATATTTTATGGGTAGGATATACCACATAGCCTCTTATCACCTCACAGCTTTCTAGGTATTTCAAATGTATTAGAAGCCACAATTTTAAAACAAACATGAAAACTGTTGCTGTGTTAATGGGAACAACTCCTACATGTGTATCTCTGAATCAGGAATCCTCTGATATTGTTTTTAATTGATGTTTTATTTGTTTGGCTAATAAATGATGAGGGTTGACTGTAGTACCAGCCTTCACAACAAAAGAGCATGCAAACTGTTAACACATTTCTCAGCAAAATGTATCTTGTTATTTTTGTTTATGCCAAATTGATGCTTTACCCTGTAGAAACCATGTACATTTTATACAAAGACCTTTGCAAAACCGTTTAATAAATTCATCATCACAATTATGACAATAATTGGAAAAACAAAACTAAATAATGTTTTCAAAGATTGCCATTACACCAAATCAGTCTGACTTGCATAATATATAACTTTTTTTTCCACTGTATATTCAAAACATTTGTTTTCTTTTTTAATGATTTTTTTATTTTTAATTTCAATATGCACCTAGATGAGTATTCACCAGTGCCACAATAATCTGTGTTTTACTGATCCAAGGATTTTAAATTTGTGAGACTGGATCTCAAAAATATCAAGAAGAGCTAGATGCAACTACTCAGTTATTGCCAGCCAAGAGGTAACACACCTTCCAACTTTGATAAGGCAAGACAAACACACCAAGTTACTTGAGAACTATTGCTTTTTTCAAGTTTTAAAAGTATAAAGAAAGTGAGTGGTAAAAGGATGAAACGTTAATCAGTTTGAAAAAAAACTATCAATAAAGGACACCTTGGTTCAATGGACACAATTCAGTCCCAAGACTATAAATTACATTTAGACTTTATTGCACATTTACTTTAAAAAAGCAGGACTCACAGTAATAGTACAAGTAAATAAAGACAAATAACAACATCAACAGAAGATTAGTAAATACCGTTGTCAGACTGACCAATCACAATTATTAGTAAAAACAATTAATTACTGTGTCCAGATGGCTCCAACATTTACATCATCAATATAAAAATCTATGGGACAATAAAGAATAAACCAATAAAGAATTAACAGCATGTAAGAAAGATTATGTAAGACTGAAAAAAATCTAGCTTATAGGTGTAGTTCATGTATAAGTTTTAGCTAATTTAAATACGGTCTCATAAATACTCACAATTTTCTTACGCCTCCCTCTTTTGGGCCAGTTAGCTTTTCATCTGGTTCGCGGTTAATTGGTCCGAAAACAAGCATTTCCTCACCTCTGTAGGTGGACATACTGCAAGATACAGAGATATCGTATCGACCTGTAATCATTTTCACTGAAAGCAATTTTCTGCTGCGAAAAAATGAGATGCAATAAATAACTGAAGTAAACTAGCATTCGTAATTCTAGGTTATAAAAGATAATTACATGGCAGAAGTGTTCACTACACATCATGTATGTTTATAATTTAGCATTAATTACTGTGCACTGAGGTATACCTGTCACTGAATACTGTAGTAAGAACATTTAATCACCAAATACAATGACAGTCCTGTCTTTAATTTCAACAAATTGAATTCACTAAGCGTAAAAATATTTACTCAGTCCAGCTAGATTTTAAATAGCATAAGTGAAAGGAAAAGATTGTTTGTGTAACAACATTTAGCACATGTTAAATATGGCGTTTAGCTTAATGTTGGTATAGATTGAGAGCAAACACCCACCGACAACATAAACTAAGGTACTCCTACCAAATGTATGTAGTAGAAAAGAAACCTTTATATAGAGAATGAGTAGTTAATGATTTAGGATATCTGCTTTATCCTGTAAAAGTATAAGAATGTGAAATTCTTTATTTGGGATGAACAGGATAAAACTGATATCCTACATCACTAACTGTTTATTATATATATATATTATCTTTATCCTGTAATTCATAAAAAAAACTTGAGAGAGAAAAATTATTCCTGTTTATTTCAGTTAAATGTACTTTGTATGATTATCTAAGCCAAGTGAATAGTTTTGTGAAATATCTGTGAGTGTGACATTTTTGTATAGGTGATATCAATGGCATTTATGACTTTCCTTTAATCAGTAACTATAATCAGCCAATAGAAACAGTGGTAGCAGGATAACTGTACTTTACAGCAAGGAGGTACATAGCACACCATTCACATATCAGTCATAGGACACTGGTTGAGATTGGAGAAACCTGATAGTTCTACAGAGGGGTATCAATTATACACCCCTTTACACATCAGTGAGCATTAATTGTATAACAAATATTAAAGAAATTTGTCCAAAGAAAATCATTTCTTAAAACAGTTGTTTGCAACAAGGTTACTGTAACAGTTAAGGATAGGATTAGCAAAAGCACAAAATGCATGGTTAGTTAAGTTATGCTTAGAACAAATAAATAAGTAAATAAATAGTAATGTTAAAATGAATTTGTTTACCTGGTGATACTAACATGATAATAATATAAAGGAATGGTACAGTATAAATTATATATATATATATATATATGATGCAATAATTGTGGTTACTTGTACTTAGTACATAATATAACTCTCCTATATGAAATATAGTGAACCATTAAATTTAGTATAATATACTAAATGTTAACCTTTGATACAGGCTCAATTAATAATGTTCACCCTCTGTTATTTATTAACCAGAACTGCAACTAGTGAAGACAGTTATATTGTCAGATACAGTTCACTAATACATCTGATTTTGAATTACTATAATAGCAAAAACTACTTAGAAGCTTTCAATGAAAATGTCCTCAAGACCCGACTTGTAGCATACCCCTAAATGGCACTGCATGATGCTATAAGGAAGTTTGATTCAGTGGGAGGTGGAGTCAGAAAAGTGTGCGGTTAATAGAGGATACTCCCCGAGTGTCTTGTGATATCATAATTTATCAGCACTGCTGATCAATTATGAGATCACAAGACTTTGGATTCTTTTTATCATGCATTATCATTCTTTTCATTTGCGACAATTGTAAACAATTGTAATGTGGGTTGAATGTCACTAAATTTGACAGCGGTAGACTCGTTAACTAGCAGAACGACAGTGGCATGATGTCACTAATGATAGGTTTAGTGCCGAAACATATACAGTGATATAACAAAAAGAAGCGATATCTCTTAGAAGAATATCACAGGAGATGTCACAAATTATAGCGCCATCGATATCTCCTACAAAAGCCTTTAAAGGATGATAATACAGATTATTGCCTATTTTTGTCAATGAGAATATCACCAAAATGTGGTACAATTAATACTGGTATAAAAATTTCTGCTGTGTATGTTTTTAAACAATGCCTAAGTGTATTATATGTGCACAAATTATAATCTATATTTCCATCAAACAGGTGATTTTGTCATGTGACTGATGTCAGTGTAATTTCTACGTTTAAGAATCAGTCAAGTCATTATCAAAAGTTACAACTCTGGCAATTATTAATGTGTAAACATAAACAATTATACTTTGTTAAATAACAGAGGACATTTTGTTTTTTAAAATTTCAATTAGTAACAGTTGCTGATC
>JAECMU010008727.1:0-18767 GCA_016106625.1 Dracogyra subfuscus | reverse complement strand
TCTTTTGGTTGGGGTGGGTGGGGATGTAATATTTTGGTTGGGATGGGAATGTAATATGATATTTTTGTTGGAGTGGGTGGGGATGTAATATTTTGGTTGGGGTGGGTGGAGATTAACATTTTGGTTGGGGTGGTTGATGGGGATGTAATATGTTATTTTGGTTGGGGTGAGTGGTGGGGATGTAATATGATATCTTGGTTGCAGTGGATGGGGGATGTAATCTTTTGGTTGGGGTCAGTGGGGGATGTAATATGGTATCTTGGTTGGGGTGAGTGGTGGGATGTAATATGGTATTTTGGTTGCGGTGGATGGGGGATGTAATCTTTTGGATGGGGGATGTAATCTTCTGGATGGGGGATGTAATCTTCTGGATGGGGGATGTAATCTTTTGGATGGGGGATGTAATCTTTTGGATGGGGGATGTAATCTTTTGGTTGGGGGATGTACTCTTTTGGATGGGGGATGTAATCTTTTGGTTGGGGTGAGTGGTGGGATGTAGTCTTTTGGCTGGGGTTGGTGGGTTATGTAATCTATTGGTCAGGGTGGGGGGATGCATGTTAGTGTACAATGGAAAAATGAAGTACCCTTTTTAAAGGTTACATCCATCTTCAAAGAAAAAACATGGATTCACTCGTCTAACAGTAGTTCACATAGTGATTGTTTTAATGCTGAGCATTAAATGTGTATGTGGACTGGAGTTTTTGTATTGTCAGAATTTAGACCCACATGTAGCATCAAGCTGATCATGTTTCAGAATGCAAAACTTTCAAAGAAACGAGAAATAATTGAGCAGATAAAATATCAGAGAGCATTAGAAATAGATTTCTCCCAGTCGGTTCCCGCAGCCTGCAGCGATAAATGTAGAAAAACTAGATAAGCCTTGGGAACAGAGAAACTGGATGTGATCCAAGTCAAACACTGACGGACAGAAAAGACAGAGTGCTTGCACGGAAAAACAGTTCTCGCTCAGTCATGAATAATAAAAAAAATAACATGTTTTATTATTAAATTATGTACATACACACCAAATGCCGAGATCTACAAAAAAACATTAAAATAGCTATTTGGTGGAAAAAAACTGTTATTATTACTACAGTGAAAATATAGAAATAATATTGACATTTTCTAAAATAATATTCACATTTTTCTAATATTTTCACTTCTGGTTAATAAAATGTTCAGTAGTTTAAGATAACAGAAATGCATTAGAAACCTGCATATCTCACTCTTCAAATCACACGGAGGCTGGTTGATTTTCTTTCTTTTTTAACTCCATATATACATGTTCGTCAGAAAAAACCCAATTCTTGATCTCTGAGAGAATTGTTTTTAAAACAGGCGTTTTCATCTTGTCATGCATTTTCTTACAGTCAGCATTATCATCTTGATTTGTCTAAAAACAATGTCAGTAAACTGATGTCTGCATGTATGTTACAGACTACAAATTTTTTGTTTTGTTTAACAACACCACTAGAGCACATTGATTAATTAATCATTGGCTATTGGATGTCAAACACTTGGTATTTCTGACTCAAAGTCATCAGAGGAAACCCGCTACATTTTTCTTAATGCAGCAAATGATCTTTTATATGCACTTTCCCACAGACAGGAAAGCACATACCACTTTGACCAATTGTGGTGCACTGGTTGGAACAAGAAAAACCCCAGTCAGTTGTATTCAGACTTACATAAATGTACATTTTACTGCCTGGTTCTGCATGTATAGTAAATAAAACACAGGCATTACATTCTTGTGGACTGAGTGGTCAACAATTAAAATCATAGGACGTTCTTTCATACAAAAGGGTCCTGCACATTCGAGTCCTGTTAAAAGTGCATTTTATTTCACTGCATCTAATGTAAATAAAAGTAAATGTACGTACATTAAATAAAAATAAAATATTCAGTAAGTTTTTTCAGACTTTAAAACATAAAACTTTTCACTACCTATAGTGTGAAAGACATTATACAAATTGTTAAAACAAAAATAGTACTATGCAAGAGATAAATTAACCTCCACAGAGGGAATCTGAACCACATACCCTCTGTATAAGAATCTAACACTTCACCAATTAAGACAATAGTGAATTTTCACTAGCAACCGCCGTTAGAAGCAATACTAAAGCACTAATCAATCTTGAACAAATTTCCACGTACAAAAACCATTAATCATGCTGACATGTAAATTAACAAATATTTTTTCAACCAAACTTACATCAACTACAAATATATTACAAATTGCTGAACACAGTGCTTATCCGCTGAAACAATTTATCTAAAATGAAAATCTTCCAGCAATTGACATGTCAATCAGAGACAGAAACTCGGCAATTCAGCGAATATAAAGCAACGTACAGCAACACAGAGCACTAATTGAGTATTCCCTACACTGCACAGCTGTCAGATCCTGGTTACAAAATGACAATACCGGCACATGGATAAAAATAAAAACTTATATACAAAATAATAACTGTACTATATACTTAAAGATATTTTCCTATATCATTACTGCACTTTCTCTCACGCACAGATAAATCAATAATCTGCTTGCTTGTTAAACATAAAGTTTGAGGTTTCACATCAGCCATACTTTTTATTACTGTTGTTAATCACAATAAAATTAAATGTAAAATGCCACACACCAATCTGTCTACTATGGCTGAGGGTTACCTAATTATGCTTGAAGATGAAGATGCCATTTTGACCCAAAAAAAATTAAAATTTTGTTTTGTAAGCCATAGCTCCTGACTAGCATATCAAAGACTCACTCCTGTTATCCTATCTGTAAGAAAGTGCATGTAAAATAGGTGCATGTGCAAGAATTTTAGCAACGAATGAGTCTAGACTGTGGCCAGAGAATTGTTTCAGATGGGTCGAGTCATTCTCCACTGGAAAATATATTTGAAACATAAAATGTACTTGATCAGTGGGGGTTTCTATCCTAGAACCTCCCTCCCACATCCACCGGGTAAAAGATCCCATCTGAGTAATCAACATTGCTACCATGTTTCTTTTCTCCTGAAAGATGTGATTTGGCTCAGTAGAGTGCTCACACAAGGTGTTTTGGTTGAAGGATGGAATCCCCCAGTGGTTCTAATCTTTTATCAGGTTTTCCCTGTCCCAACCAGTGCTCTACCACCGGTATATCAAAAGCTGTGGTACATGACTGTGCTATCGTGTGTGTGAGAATGTGCATATAAAATATCTCTTGTTGTTAATGGGGAAATTATGACAGGTTTCCTCTCACCATGTGACACAACAACAAAATGTTTAACATCGAAAGCCTATGATTAATAAATCAATGCGCTCGTGTGGTGTCATTATATACAACATTTAATCATGAGCTAGATAGTATTGCAAGTACCTGTCAGAAACCTGTCATAAATAAAACATTCCTTTATCAGTACCAGTATTCCTTTTTTACTTTCTTTTTGTTTTTTGAAGGGGGTAATAAAAGATATTACATACCTTGCAAGGTTATGACTGGTGCCAGTTTTCTTCAAGTTGATTCTAAAATGCCGAACTTCATGTTACATAACAGTAGTTCCATATCCTGAAAAAGAAATGCACGAATGTATGAACACATTTTATTGTGTTATGTCTGTGTGTATGTGCATGTGAGCATGCATACGTGTGTGTGTGTGTGTGTGTGTGTGTGTCTGTGTGTGTGTGTGTGTGTGTGTGTGTGTGTGTGTGTGTGTGTGTGTGTGTGTGTGTGTGTGTGTGTGTGTCTGCATATATGTGTACATAATATACCAAAACTGGCTACATGTCAAATCCTACAATCTCTATCGTATGTACATGTTGCTGCAATAAAAGGAATTGAGACTTCCTTGCCAGCTCTTTAAGTAAGTCTCCTATCAAATAGGCCATCTTAAGGCATTAATAAAATGAAGATACACATAAGCATGATGAGGTCTGTGTTGTAATGTTGGCAGTAGCCATCAAACGTGGACTTTGTTAATCACAGGCTGACAGTCCATGGTGGAACTAAAACATTACGAAACAAGGCACAAACATCAATAGATTTGTGAACTACCTACACATTCATATCAAAGATCTGAATGACATTGAATTGTAAAACAAAATTAAAACCCAGTCGTTATGTTGCACATTCCCAGAATACAGACATTAAAACCAAGGTACCTACATACTCAATGTCTGCATCGCAGACACCAATATAGACCTGCAAATTGCCTACACACATATTCAAATGTAATTTCATTCATGATAATGGACTTCAGCGCTCCAAGTGAAAAATAGATCCAATAACTACAAATGGCCAAACCAGCCATAGCACAATTCAGAGAAATTAGCCTCAATAGGACACATTCCGATATAACCCTGTAATAAATGAAGAACAAATATACTGAGTTGGCCATTACTTTGCCAAACAAAATTGATTGCCGGCAACTTAGAGGTTGCATTATGAGACTGACTGGAAACAATATTAACACAGTTTACATCAGTTGTATGTACATGGAGAATAAATAGACAACTATTGTAGCATTCAAAATTGTCCCAGGAATATTTTAAAGTCATAAGCTTACCTCACCATATTATAACATTTACTATATGAAATACCGGTTTAATAAAGCTGTCACATTTCTATTTTTACAGCAGCTGGTACTGAAATAAGTCGACAACAGTCGTTCAGGTTACCGGGACATTCCACAATGTCAACAATGTTCTCCACAAAATCTTATTTGAAGTAAAACTAAACTAAACTTTGATCAGTTGTTGTTTTTATCAAATATACATACAAGTATAGTACAACGAGAACAGCGATATGAATAAGTACCAGTTTATCTGCTATTTGTGATTTCATAGCAATAATAATGGGAATTGTAAACTTGACAAATGTGTCATAACCCACAGGCTACCAGGCCTGTTGTAGTTTGTGATAATTTGTATATATGGGTTACCAGACACTGCATATTTTGTTGCCTTTTGATTGAAATATTGTTTTAAACCCCCCCCCTACACCCTCCCCCCAAAAAAAATAAAAAGAGAATAAAAAATAAAAATCAGTTGTATTTCAGGGTTCGAACTTAACAGTCGCCCGATCGCCCCATGCGACTGAAAACGACAATGGGCGACTGAAAACCCACAGTAAGGTTGCCCACCTGGTGACCCGATTTTTTCGTGTTTTCTCTTACAATCTGCTGTAATATTATTGTGGGGTTTTTTTAGAAAATATTATTCGGGCAAATGAAAATAGAGCTGGGCAATTCAAAGTGCTGTCATCACTTGTCCGTTAGGCAACTCAAACAAAAAAGTTAAGCGCAGACACTGGTATTTGACTGGGGTAGCTACATAGAGAATACTACATGAGTGGCCATTCGATACCATTTATCTTACAAGCAAAAGCAAACTGGATACATTTTAAAGAACAAGTTGTAAGATAAACTGTATCTAACGGACACAAATGTAGTATTCCATTTCTTATATATATATTCTAAAAATCCAGGTTTAAAGCAAATTTTAACATCTTTTTTCTACTAAAAGTTATTTACAGATTTTGCACTTGTAGCTAACTTTCGCATCACAGACAAGTAATTAACTATATATCAGTGTACTCAATTTCAACAGTGCTGATTTTTCAGTGGATGTATGGCATTGGGGACCTTGGAGCAGCAGCCAGTAGTATGTCTTGAAATAGTTAACAAATGTATATGTACAGTGTATTAACAAGCATTTGTTAATAAAAATAACGAAAGTGTGTGTAAGAAACTGTAATTTCACGCAAGCAGTACATTTAGGAAGAATGTGAATTATGAATATTCTGATTACATGATGTGTGTTTTGGGGTTCTTTCATACCTGGTTTTTAAAGATATATAAAAATTTTTTTAGTTCAACAGACTCATCTATTAAATATCAGTTATCTTACAACTTCTGCTGATTATATATTATAAAATAAATCATAAGCCAAATGGAATCTAACAGCCACTCATGCAGTATTTTATATACACATGTAATAGGTAAGTTATGTAACAATACACGCACATTTCACATCTGTACATGCGTAGAATAATAAACTATGTGATTGTTTACTTCTGTCTGGCTCCAACAACCTCATTAATACTTGTTCTGGATGATGTTTCACTTTTATTTATACATTTGTTGTTATCTGATTCACAGATGTGTCTCCATCCAAGACTAGTTATGGACAGGAATGATGTTGGCTTTATTTCTAAAAAACTGAGTGCAATCCAACTTGTCTCTATTAAAAAACATCTTAATGTGACTCAAGTGTTCATACACATACAAGCATGAAGAAAATGAGTAATTTAACAATCATGAAGAAAATGAGTAATTTAACAATCTAACAACAGTATTTAACTTGGGCTGAGAACCCTGTGAGTGGTAAATTGATAAAACACAATAACTAGTGAAATGAGTTCCACTGTAAGAATATATTAGTTTTTATCATATAATATCTTACATTTTCAGTGCAATCAAAGTACTAGTATGTGATATTTTTCTTGATCACATACCTTAAGAATTTGATAACTTTGCAAATTAGATGTAAATTAATCGAGGTTACGGCACTAGGTTTATTGACATTTAAGCAAACGTACTTTGGTGACACTCCAAAACTGACGTATTCATATTCCTTAAATAAAAACATTTCAATGGCAATTTGACACTGAAAGCTGTCCAGCATTCAGAAAACAAAAAACGTTAGGCCCTAATTTGTTTTGACGTAAGGACATCCAAAATGATGTCATTCGAGTTTGACATCATTTTCATTCAAAAATACAACGCGTCACATATTCTTACGTCATTTGAATATCTAGTAATGGCTGACTGGAATTAAAGTTGCTTGTACAGTTTACAAAAACATGTTATATAACGCTTGAGATTATATGATAAAGAGATTATTACCCTTGTGTATTTCGGTATCGTCAATATCATATATTAGGAATAAAAATAATGTATTATGCTCGCCAAAGGCTCGCATAATACAATTTTTATTTGTAATATATGATACTGACGATACCGAAAAACACTCTGGTAATAACCTCTATATATTACAACACATTAAATTTGGTTAATTCCACTGATGGGACTTCGTTACCTATGGTAATTTTAAAATGTTATTGCCAAAGACAAAATGCCTACCTACGGTATGTTAATTTTTTCAGCATGCCTATGATAAAAATTTTAAAGTATCTTTTGAAACAATCATAACAAGAATTATCCCCTCAAACACTGGCAATAATTGTTCTCCAGCAGCAAAGACAAATCAGCCATCAGTAAAGGCCCTAATCTATGAGAATTAACATCGAAGCTACAGCAACTACTGCCGCCGTTGTCGGTGCCACCGTTAAGTTAAAGCCCTGTAATTCTGACACGTTGTCTTCAGAGGAAACCCGCTACATTTTCTTATTAGCAGCAAGGCCTCTTTTATATGTACTTTCCCACAGTCTTTTGTTTATCAGTTGTGGGGCACTGGGTGTAACATAAAAAATCCCAGTATGTCTACCGACTAAGCTGAATTGTGTCCCCTAAGGCAATCAAAGGCATCTGGGACTGTTAACAATTGTCAGTCTTACACATTTCACTGTGGGAATGTGTGTAATTGAGTACAGCTAGGATGAGTCAAACATCCCAATACAAATCATCATTTTAGTGTAACTGGTTTAATACAACCTCAATGTCAATAATGATTAACAACCAAACTATAGGAACAAATACCAGAATCCTAAACTACCAAGACACCCAGAAGTGGGTTGGGGAGATGGGGGAGGGGGAGGGGGAAAGGAGGCAGTCCCACCCCAAGAAATTTGCAAAAAGAAATTATAACGCATTCTTTGCCTTGCTGGAAAAGACCAAATATTACTGGGCCAATATTCTTTTTCTTATTTATGTTTAATTTTCATAGTTTTCCTTCATTATTTTAGTCAAAAATAATAAGTAACAAACCAATATACTGAAAAACAATGGCATACCAGTAGATATTATTTTACAATTTTTTTTAATTTATTGTAAATCACCCGAATGATTATTCACTAAACTAGACACATGTAACATCTAGGAGAGGCAACTGTAATCATTGTTCTGGTTCTAATGGATCGTTGTCGACAGTTCTCTATATAATAACATTTGTCTACACTAGCTTTCATTTCTTCCTGAGAGAACATTTCCTATTTAAGTAATTTGTACTCCGAGTGGTGAAACTAACAGGATGTCTAACATGATAAAATGCCATTTACAAAAACAATTTTGGATAAAATGCTGTTATTAGAATAGAACCAGTCCAAATGCAGCGTAATACTATTTTATGACCTTTTCTATTTTACCAAAAACAAAGCACAGTGGAATCAAGGGGCGAGTGATGAAATGCCCCGGTATAGACATTGACAAATTAAAGGGATTTTACCATCTATCTTCAATGAATGGTTTAAACAGAAATCTAAATTACACAGTCGTCAATTTGAACAGAGAACACTGCGGACATTACAATTTGAGTGTAACGTGTAAAAAACGTGTGTTAATACTTACTTGAGACAGTGGACAATGAAAAGTGAAGTTAATGAAGAGAAGAGGAGAAAAGCAACCATTATAGAGAGTGACCGTGAACTACTGGAACCAGAGACTGGTGGGTCCACACACAGTTTGATGCATCTCGTTGCAGTACTTATATTAATCCCCGAGTCGGTCCATGAAAAATCAATGTTTGGGCTGATCAGAGCTTGTCAAAATAATCGAGATGTGCTACAAGGCTTTCGAATGCGCCCATCAGCAGATATCAATAAGTGAAGTGGCGACTCAGGATGTTAATACTTCACGAGATGATGAACAAATATGAGACACTTATTAGGAGACAGCAAGATCAGGGACACATTAAAACCTGAATGTATTGTTCTCTAAAGTGAAATGCCTATCCTCAAAATAAAAACTGCCACAAAATAATGTTAATGAAATGTTACTAAAATATGTTTTAAATTGTCTATAAAGTGTTTAAGACCAGGAAGGAAATGGTTTATTTAACGACACACTCAACACATTTTATTTATGGTTATATGGCATCAAACATATGATTATGGACCACACAAATACTGAGAAAGAAAACTTGCTGTTGCCAACTCATGGGCTACTCTTTTCAATTAGCAACAAGGGATCTTTTATATGCATCATCCCATAGACAGGATAGCAGTACCAGTCGTGGTGCACTGGCTGTAACGAGAAATAACCTAATGGGCCCACCAACTGGGATTGATCCCAGACCAACTGCGCATCGAGTGAACGTTTTACCACTTGGCTATATCCGCCCCTCTGTTTAAGTCCATGCATTTTTTTTTAAACCCATTCTTTTGTTAACATGTTCCTAAATCCATGAAATGCCACCATTTACGTAGGGTGTTCATTATTAAAGTATGAGACTCTTTAAGAAAAGTGGATAGCTCAACAGAAAAAAAAGAGGGTTAAATTTAGGGTTAAGGTTAAGTAAATGATACATTAATCATAAGAGTACGGTGATTAATTTTGTCAAAAGGTTGAGTTTAAAAACAAACCTGCAAAAATATTTGGGTATGGTGCCATACCCATTTTACCCTCAATTGACAGGACAGCAACTACCATATCTTTTGATATACCAGCTGCGGGGCACTAGTTGGGATCAGAAAAAACTAAACTATACATCCGAGGTGAGCACTCTACCTACTGTACAATACCCTACACTCGCCTTGATGATCAAATCGAATGCTTCAAGACAATCATTTACTACAAATAAAATTGAAGCACAGATCCCTGGAGTACAAGCGCTCACCTCGCCAAAGCCTTTTGTCCAGGGTCTTTATTGACAATAAGCACGCAAGCTTTTAACTGTTTCCCCATCTACGCCATCCCATTTCAGCTGGAATGGTCACACAATTTGATGGTTACCAGGCATTGAATTAGAGGATTTATTTTTAGGATCCTGCTGGAATTGTCAAAATGATGCAATATAGATATTTTGGGATTCCATCTCATAATCTTACATTTCTGACACAAAATCTGGGATTCATGGAGGCATGGAAGAATGCTAAATTCATACTATGGTCTTATAAAAACTAGAAGACTCTTCAAGAACTGTTATAAACATATATTTTTTTTCGTAAAATGGTGTTATTACTTTCAAAAGTGTATTCAAGAGAAGACATACAAACAAACATGATATTCTACGACAGATTAAATTCTTCAGAATTATTTTACAATATACTAACCTGAGTTTGTAGGCATCTAAAAAAAAAGGTTTTTATCAAATAAAAGATAATTACATTATTAAAACTTTAATTACTTCAATATCGATTTTTGTCCACATAATTTTATGGTAAAATGAAATTTAAAATAATTTGGCACAGGTCATTCCAAATGAAGTTATCCGTATAATGTTTTATATTTAAAAATATAAATATTTCAGAGGAGTGTTGTGAGGATTTAAAAAAAAAAAATTTTAAATTTAATTTTTTTATAAATACTGAAAATTTAATTTGGGTTTGGTAACAAGCACATAATACAGTACCATTAACTGAGAGCAAAAACATCATGCAAAATTAAGCTGTGGTTCCAGGCTTTTACTACATGATGTGAGTATTTTTTATGGATGAGTCTTTCTTAAAAGCCTTAAATCTAGACTGTGATAAGCAGGCTACAAATTAAGCATGATTCCATGATTCTGTGAACCTCAAGAGTTTGGGTAAGAAGCATAAGATTTTAAGACAGAATCCCAAAATATTTATATTACATAATTTTTATAATTTTGGTGGGAGCTTTAAAAAAATCATAAATTCAATGCATAAACTAAACAATGTAACTGTTTACAAATGAAGAATTGATCACAGTAATTTCTTGAGGTGAAATTAGTTATAATTATGTCAAACTGCTGTGAGACAAAAACAAACACCTAAATAATACTAAAGAAATAGCTGACTATGAAATGCAACTGTACCTATAATGGATAGAAGTTCAGAAGCATGCCCACACCTACCTACATACAACTTGTATGCTTTACAACTAATACACAAACTATGTCTTTATCATGCTAGTGTAATGAAGAGAAGAAATAACAATAACCTTCATTATATTATTTTATCTTAAGATATAAAACTAAAGTTTGTTTTCTTGAACAATATTAGAGCATATTTGTGTCATTTAAAATGTGATGATAATCGGGGTGGGGTATGTATTATACTAAAAAGAAAGGTTATTTGGAAAGGGCTGGTATAAAATAGAAAGATGTAGTAAGATGGAAGATGCAGAGACATTTATTATGAAGTTGTGGTCTAGACTGAAGAATGTTCAGTATAACCTGTTTAGTGCTGGGGTGATGATAATAATATGTTTATGAAGTTCTAAGAAGAGGTAGACAGAGAGAAGGAAAAGCATTTTAACTAAGAAGTGTCATGGGAAGTAACTTTCTGAGATTCCTAACTGAAAATAGCCCATTACATCCAATGAGATGTTCTGATTCTTTGACACTCTGCCCTTTTTCCAGTCCACTTCTTCTACCACACTACTAGCAAGGTACTTCAGGTGCAAAGTTTAAATTATATCTGACTTTTTGTCTGATGGAAAAATTAGTTTACAATAGTCTATCTAGTATAGTTTTAATCATTTGTTACTCAGTATTAGAGATAACACTCAGGGAATAATTTGTTGGGGTTCACATCGCAGTTTGCTAGTCATTCTAGCTCACGTGCGAACCAATTTCGCACTATGGATCGCTGTTACTGCAAACCAAATAATCTAATCGTTTTCGTGGTTGTAGCAAAATTACCATATTGGGTTTTTTCCCACTCTTTCAACTGGCAAAATTTGACTTGAATAATTCAATGTTAGAATGTCACAATCAGTATTCAATCAAAATTTCAATGATGTCACATGTATTCAGTAAAATTCGGAATTAATACCGGTAGTTGACTTTCTGTGTTCTAAAAATAACTTTTGTGCTGACATCACTTGTGCAAAACAGGGATCAAAATGGTTGTTAATTTGTAAACGGTAAACGTGTGCATTCGTGAAACTGACCCACGGGAGAAGTGGATACGGTACATTATGAAAAGGAAAATATGTTTCAATCTTTTCCATTTTCCAGTATGCACATATTTGTAATAAATGCTTCAGAGTCCTTTTAAAAACATAACCTGAATTTGATGTTTCTTTTCAATAAATGCTTTAAAAAGTTGAAGAATCATTTGTCCTCTAATACTTAGGTCTCACTACACAGATGTCATTTGCCATTCAAACCCATGTTAAATTGCCCAACTTCAAGCGAAGATTGCCAATAGAACGGGTTGAACATTTTCTACCTCTGATCCGGGCACTTGGTCAGATTGCAAACATACAGGTGCGTTACTCGAAGTCAGCCAGTGATTATTTCATTCGCAACTTCTCGTCGAATTCCGTAGGCTAATTTATATTATACCAACAGATCTTATAGAGTAAAAAAAGTTGATAACTTGCTTAATACAAAACACAAATATTCATAAGTTTTTTGTAATAGGCCTATTATAGATTTCTGTAAGGCGTTTACGTTGGATGAAATTTTCAAATTTGATCAAGAATCAGTAATAAATGCAGTTGTATAACGTTCTGGTACTGTTAATAAATAAATATAGGTATTGCCAAAGTTGCATGACGCATGCGCGGTCATTAATTAATTTACTTTATTTACCTTATTTTTGGTGCATGCTGAATCTTAATGGTGCATGTAACTCTTTTTACAGCATGCACCTGGTGCATGTAGATTTTTTTTCTTTTCATTTCTAGCCCTGGCATCTAGTTGTAGTACCAGTCCGAACAGATGGTTCATTAACCAATTGACTTCGGCTGTCACTTGCGCTGTATACCCATGTCCCAAAACATCGATACAAAATATTACAAAATAACATGGGCAAAATACAGCCAGATGGCTTACCAGTAAACATACATATTGTTTTAATTCTTTACCGTTTCCTAAAAGATAATGTATGTCACAATTAGGAACTATATAATTGACCATCATCAATCAACTCTCTGTGTAGTCAGTAGTCAGACCTTAGCATGTACATCAAAACTGATAACACTGGAAGTTTAAATCAAAGTACACCATTCATTTTATTAAGGTGCACATCAAATGATGATTTATTCACACATATCTTATTGCTTAGAATACATGTAGATCACAAAATCTCTTGGGCTCTGAAGTGATTCATTGTATTGTCCATATCTTACATGCTTGCGCTTTCGTGGAAACTGCTAATTAAATTTACAAATGTGCTAATCAAATCACAAAATGATTAGCAGCAACTGCTAACCATTTTTTTCTGTACAAATTATTCCCTGACACTAGTACCGTACTACACCTCAACAGTCTTCACCAGGAAAAGCAAGTGAACATTCCTTCTGACCTCCACACTCATCTGGAATGTTTTGTCAGTATGGCAAATAAGACATTTAATACATTAATATATTTTAAATTTCATGTGATTGCTCGCCTAGCATAGAGCTAGATTCAGGAGAGTGACATTCATCATTTTGCTCATGAATTGAAAAGGCTGCTTTAAAGTTTAATACTATCATGGTTTCCTTCAAACATAACAATTAACTCTGGCCTTTTCCAGAACAGACCACATGTGTGGACTGGGAGACAATACTGTTGTGTATCCACCATCCACAAAATAAAACTTTAATTAAATCAAGTATTCATATTAAAGAAAAAGTGTAGCAGACCCACCAAGCAAAAAATACTAAATATGTCTCTCACATCTCCAATGTAGGTGTTTATATTTAATTTTTAACTTATTTCCGTGCTTATAGTATCCTTTCTAGTCTCAAGCATGCTGTCTTGGGCACAGATAGCTGAGGTGTGTGCCCAGGAAAGTGGGTTAATGGTGAGCTGATAGTGGCTAGTCATGCCATAGGATTTCAAATTTTATGGGAAACAGAAACAGTTTAAAAAAAATAATTATGTATATATATTATTCTTATTGAATACCGGTAGTTGCACTCAACATAATAATCATTAGAAACGAAATTACAGTTCCGAGATTTTACCGTTAAGGTACTGGAAAGTATTTTTTATGCAAAATCTGCTAGTGAGAGAAAAGTTGTACCACTGAGTCATAAAAACATGCTCTGGGTGGAGCCAGTAACTTAGTCTTCAAGGTTTATCGACTACACCACCAATGCCAGTCCCAATGTTATTAATTCTGGAACATAAAATACCAAAAGTGAAAATAATTCTGACAGCTTAGCCTGAACAGACTTTTTGTTTCAAATGTGGAAATGGAATGAACAGAACAAGACACTGTTAACTTCAGATAAGAACATAGTGTCCAGCCTCCCATTTTTGTAGGGGGAGGGGCAGGCTAATTTTGTGGATAGAATAATAAAAATACATGGTGAAAAGTGTCCAGGTCAGCTCATTTTGACAAAATTTCTCTATTGTTTTTCTGCGAATTTGAGGATTTTATATATTTATAAGCATTCTAATTTAGTCATTTAGTCATTAGTAAATTGGACAATTAATTTCTGGCTCAGAACATTTTGATGTTGTTTTTGGACAATTTCTTGGGTTTGGAAGCAATAATATTTAAATGTTGGCTCAGTGTAGGGAATCAGTTGGAAGGAACTCTTTTATGTGCCCATTTCCCAAAGGTTCAGGCACACCTACCCCAGACTTAGCCTCTGACTTCACCATTGGTCAATCCCAGGGCAAGAAAATTGAGTTGGAATTTCATCAATCAAGCTGGAATTTCATCAATCTAGTTGGGATTTCATCATCATATTATAATTGGTTTGCAACAACCGATCAACTTTTGATTACACAATGAGTTAGAATTATGTAAATATAAGAAGGATAAGGATCATGCACATATTGCCAAAATAACCAGAATAGATACTTTAAACTATTAAACTTACCTGTTTTCTTTATGTACACAGACAACCACCATGACAATATATTAACACCATTTCCATAATCTAAAGATGAGGAGCAATTATTTAACATTTTCTCACACAAGCTATTATGGATTTTTGTAATGGAGCATCATATTTGTCAAGACCAATCAATCAATTTCACCCTTTATTGCTGTGCTCTTCATCCCATCTTGCTATCGATACCCTCAATTAATCAGATTGTAGGTGGTTTTAATGTTACTGGGATAACTATCTAATTTTATGCTCTCTTGGAACAATACACAAATTTCAATATCAAAAATAATTATGCAATGAAAGTTATAGTTTCGAATGTCTAAAGTTATAAGTTTGGGAAATCAAACATTTTTCAAGTTATCTCAATTAAACCAATTACGAAAACATGCAACAGTTGGAAACACTTGACGCCGAACTGAAATGTCCCTAATTAGGTGAACGGGCAAAATTTACCACAGATAATTGCAATGTACATATGCCGGGGTTTTTTTTTTTTAATTGACACTAAAACAGGCCTTGAAATTCAGATTACCGGCCTGCATAAATTGCACGAATGACTGTTTCGTTCGTGCATCGGTTATGCCAATTATATTGCATAACCGATTTACCGTTTATGTAAAATTTACTGAATTATTAATCCTGGCAACAAACCAACATATTTTTATCATGAGTACAAACATTAAACTTGTCCCGGCACAGTGCTTTTTCGTAGCGCGTAACGTAACCAGTCAAGTTTGTATAATATAATATCTTGCATAGTAGGTACATTCCCACTGGTTGTTAAAAAGTGTTATAGCCGAATTACATTCCCACTGGTTGTTAGAAGGTGTTATAGCCGAATTTAACCAATCAAAAATGGTGATATTGTGATAGTTATTACAATCTCGAATTGTATCAACAACCAAGGTAAACAGTGACCCTATTATTAACTGTAATTCTGAATCAGATAGTCACAGTGACGACGACGACAGTGTCAGTAATAATGACAATGACAATATCAGTATCTACTTTTCCTCAGTCTCTCACTCATGACTGAATGTCATGACATTATATGCACATAAAAGACTAATATTATAAAATTAATGGTGAAAGATTGCCTTGCAGTGAATTCTTATTTATTCACATGTAGTTATGCACACCTGATGATGTGTTTTATAATTGATCAAGCCTGACATTCGCTATGTTTTGGTAATTTATTACAATATAGTTGTAATTATTTTAATCATTTTTAAATCTCTTAAACATTTGTACAGGGTTCCTGCAGACTTCCAAGAATCAAATTTCAAAACTTTTTCATGACTTTTCCAAAAATGTAATGACCCTTTTGCACACAAATCTGTAAAAATGTACATATGTATCACACTGCCATGAGAAAAAACATGAAAACTGGTAAAACTGAATGTTCAACCTGCATAAAAAGATAGGGTTTATACTTTTTAGAGAGGGAAAAAAATCTAAGATTTTCAATGGTGAAAAAGATGGTTTTCAGAGACATAAAGCATCACAAGAAGTAATTAAAACAGAATGTAAATACCGTCACTGGTTTTGGCAGGAGCAGACAAACAGGATCGGAAACAAATACTGGTAATCCACTTGGAATATATCCAGGATTGGCAGTTGTCTAGAGACGCCATGCTACATTTATACAGTCCTAAGCATGAAAAACTGTGTTTATAAAACTCCTGGGCTGGTAGCAAACCACTTAGTAAATATACCTATACATAGTCGTGAACTTGTTAAAATAATCTTGGCAGCATAAATACAGTCCTTCACTTGTAGCAAATTAAGTATTTACAGTCACTGTTTATGACAGAAGACAAAAACACAAGTTGCATATCACTTGGATACACTAGCCCGTATTGAGTCTATGTGGGAAAGAAGCTCTTTCAACTGACTTTGTTTAACCCTTGCACCTTTCCTGGCACTGTTGGAAACACTCAGGAGGCTTAAGTAATTTTTCTGTTCATCAAGGTGGCCAGTTCTTCATCTTCCGCTTTTCTCCTTTTTGATCTGTCAGCTTCTTCTGTCCTTTTCCTTTGCTCTTCTAGGTAAAGTCTGTACCTATTCCTGGCATTTGATGCTGATGACATAAGTTCTTTGGACAGTTTTACATTCTGGATGACTCCAACATGACAAATGTGGTCCAGAATTACCCTCCTTGCTGAAAGGGATAGGGCTCTCTGATTATCTGCAAAGGCCTCATTGTTCACAGAAAAGCCCCTTTCAACATCAGCTTGTCCATGTGATAGTGACAAAAAAAGCTTGACTACTGGCCAAAGTGGCAGAATTCTTTCTTATTGCCAAGAAGAGAAGCATACAGGGAGTCAAGGTGATAATATTCACGTGAGAATGATTCAAGACTGCTTGTTGAATCGGATTTAAATGTCTCGTCTAAGAACAGTTTGTATTCCTTGAGGATCTTGTCACAAGCACTAATGTCTAGCCTACCTGCACTCACAAGGCATTTCAGACAGTTATGAAAGGCTGATACACAGCCAGCAGGACCCTTCGAAATGGCTTCAGGAGAGAGACAGGTTAAGTTTCTCACCAAAAGTGTCGTCACTGGTGACTTCTTCTTCAGAAGAAGAAAATTAATATACTTACTAGTAAAAAGGGTTGACAATCTGGCAGGACATGACTACTGCAGTAACTGTAACTGCACGCTATGCGACAGGAAGTGATCGCTCACACTCTGATAAGCATGATTGAAAATATCTCAGCCGATGCAGAAATTTCAAAACTTTTCCAGGCCCTTGAAAAATGTTTTGCAAATTTCAAAACTTTTCCAGGTTTTTAACGACTGCAGGAACCCTGTTTGTATATATATACTTTTCACTTACCATTGCCTCTCTCTTGTTTCTCAAAATTAAGTATATATATATTTTTTGTTTTATTATTATAATTTATTTTTTTTAAACTGTTATGCAAACCAAAATAGGTTACGGTATGTAAAATATTTTGGCATAACCTCATTTTAGGTTATAAAAGAAAGAAAAAATTCATGATATTTCTAAATATACTCTTTAAACAAAAGTAGGGAGAACCTAAAATATTAATGTTAATATCAACTATTCGACCAAATATACGTTTTGACCACAGACATTCTAGTAAAGAAAGTTCAGGTCTGTTTATTAACACATTCCATAGTTTGCACATACACGTGCCAGGGCTTTCCCCAGGGTGTTTAGCTGATACGGCGCGTGCTCCCTTAGCCAGCCAAGTAAGCGCCTTCATGTCTGGTAAGCGCCTTAATTGCAGGACCGTGTCGGCTTAATTTGTAACATGTATACAAAACAATGGAGCTGTGATCCGTAATGTCATTCAGTTTTAATTGTCGGCGGGCTTGTGCTGGTCACGTGGTACGGGTGATCGGCTACTACTAATCCG
Source organism: Dracogyra subfuscus (assembly GCA_016106625.1). Taxonomy (NCBI): domain Eukaryota; kingdom Metazoa; phylum Mollusca; class Gastropoda; order Neomphalida; family Peltospiridae; genus Dracogyra; species Dracogyra subfuscus. The sequence continues at coordinate 477 of JAECMU010008727.1, read as the reverse complement.
CCAGATAACTGCTTGTCGTAATAATGTCTATATGCTAATTTTATAATCATGGTTTTTAATTTTAACGGAATTCATTCCACATGTTTGACAGCAATGTGACAGTGATTCAACGTTTGGAAGATATGTAACTTGCTATTTTAATTTTATATAGTCTTTGAACCAAAGTAATAAAAATAAACCGACAATGCATGTCAATTTGAATACACATGCCAGTTCAGGGCCGAATGACATATTGGCTATCCCAAGGGCTGAGTTCAGCCAGACACAGTGAAAAGAAAACGTTCGCTAAACTGGTTTGTGCGCTTCATGTTAACCCAAATGGACACGACGGACACCAGTCAAATAGTTCGCGAACGTTAGGATGAACGTTCGTTGGCTGAACTAAGAAAAGCTCTCAGCGTAATATACGTCACACTTCAAAGTCAACTGACACTCATGTGCCAAGAGACATCGTTGCGAACTTGAACAATATGAGTA
>JAECMU010008713.1:0-11977 GCA_016106625.1 Dracogyra subfuscus | reverse complement strand
CATAAACTTGCATTCTTGTCTCAACATAAACCTGCATTCTCATCTACCATAAACCTGCATTCTCGTCTCACCATAAACCTGCATTCTTGTGTCAACATAAACCTGCATTCTCGTCTACCATAAACCTGCATTCTCATCTACCATAAACCTGCATTCTCGTCTACCATAAACCTGCATTCTCATCTACCATAAACCTGCATTCTCATCTACCATAAACCTGCATTCTCGTCTCACCATAAACCTACATTCTCGTCTTAACATAAACCTGCATTCTCGTCTCAACATAAACCTGCATTCTCGTCTCACCATAGTGGAGCATCATTTAGCAGATAATCTTCATTTTCCCACACACAGGACAGTCATGGTTGGGATGGGAAATCCATGCTGTGACCCATCGCTCCTCATGCGAGAGCTCTAACAATGGACTAGATCCAGCGACAGGCCAGAACATCTCTACAGGTCTTTAATCAACAGCCACCCAGTCTCCAATACAGAGAAGAAACCCCACTAATGGCATTTTCTTACCAACAGGACAGTATTTACCACAGCCTTTAAGTTTGGTGTACCGGTCATGGGAAACTGGGAGCTACCGCACCCAACCATTTGCCACTTAATAAAACTTACTTGTACTGAAAAAAGTTTTAAGTTTGTTTTGTTTAACGACACCACTAGAACACATTCATGTATTAATTATTGATTATTGGATGTCAAACATTTGATAATTCAGACATACAGTATTAGGGTGGAAACCCGCTAAATTTTTCACTTAGTAACAAAGGATTTTTTATATGCACCATCCCACATACAGGATAGCACACACCACAGCCTTTGATATACCAGTCCTGGTGCACTGGCTAGAATGAAAAATAGTTTAATGGGACCACCAATGGGGACTGATCCTAAACTGACTATGCATCAGGTGATCTCTTTATCATTAAAGTATGAAAACACCCCCACCCTACCCCCATGCTGGAAAAGGCTAAAACTTACTTTTGCTGAATCCGAAAGTGATCTGCTGATTGGGCTGTGGTTTGGGTAGTGAGAACGGGGTTTCTGTTTCCTGAGGAGACAGGTTCAAGAACTTGTACTCCACAAACAGCTGTTTGATGTGTTCCTTCTGCATGACGGGCGCCTCAGCGTACAGGGACAGGTGAGATATCACGATTGTAACGGTGTTACCCAGCTGAAAAATAATCTCTTTTATTGTTCAAGTCAATAATGGTGACAGCATTACCATAATATCACGATCGTCACAGTGTTACCCAGCTGAAAAATAATCTCTTTTATTGTTCAAGTCAATAATGGTGACAGCATTACCACGATGGAAAGCAACTGTTGTGAACAACAAAAATAATGATAACAGTATATGTATTAAAAAGTCGAAATTAAGTGTTTTATTATATTAATGAGAAATAAAGTGAAAGTTAAACTTTGTTCTGTTTTAGGGGGGTTACTATGAGTAGCGTTATGGGGCAAAAGAAAAGAAAAAAAGATTGTGGTGGAAAAAAATGTGTCATGGACAGTAATGTTTAGCACCATATTGTTGATGAATGTACCGTATTCAAGCCCTTGTTCATGCGTTTGTGTGACAGGGACCTCATCATAACGCCCTCACTATCGGATTCTATCTGGGTCGGCTCTGATTCAGACTCCGATATTGGCTTGTCTTTCAGAACTTGTTGTTGTTGCTGCTGCTGTTCTGGTTTCTCCTCAAGTGTCTCTTCTAATATCTCCTCACCGATGGATTCTTGAGAACAAAAGAAAAAAAAAGACCTCTTGAGACTTGAGAACAAAAAAAAGACGACAATAATACCAATGAGGTACATGATATGCCCATCAAGAGTTTGATGGAGAAGCACACAAATTATTGAATGTATTACATGAACTGATAAGGAAAATACGGCCTGGAAAAGTAAGTCACAGTAATCTAGTTATGGTATGTGGTAAGGCCACCATGGTAAGTGGTACATGTACTTGCATACAAGGTTTGATGATCCTATATATATGGATAAGAAAGATATGCCTAAAAAAACCTAGGAATGTGAAAAATTACACACCTCAAAAATATTTGGAAAAGAAGAGTTTGTTACTGTATTTCACACATCAGAAAATAAATTTATGGATGCACAGAAATGCGATCGAGATTGTGCCCCTCAAAACCAAAAGTCTGCAGTGATGGAATTTATGTGACAGTGTAGAGAAATAAATACCGTCATCGTCTTCAGTGGGTTTGTCTCCAAAATATGTGTCAGCCATTTGTTTTTCTTGCTAAAAAAATTAAATAAATAAAAAGTATTATTTCCACATTTACTAGTACATTCCTTATAATAGGTGTCAAATAAAGTCACAATAATTAATTTTAAGTTATCCTTGGCAAATAACACTGACAGGAGAGCTAGATGCAAAATTATAACAACATAAAACAGGCCTTGACTTACGAAAAGAACCGACTTTATTCTGGAGTACATGCATATCTTGCAGTTGCTACTAATTTAATATTATACAGGTTTTGACATAAAGATATGAAAGATTGTAATGTTATGTATCTGAATGGTTATGGCATTAAAAAATAATGGGAACGATGACCACTGATAAAAAAAACAAAAACAAAACCCCACAAAAAACCAACTCTGATCAAAACCACAACCAAAACAACCAAAATATTTTAAACATAGAGAAGTTTGTCCATTTTATCAGTGATTCGTAAGTTAACCTTTCGTTTAAGATCCTCTGTTATTGCAAAATTCGTTGCTAGGTTAGGATCACTTTAACAGACACGACAATTAGAAATATGACACTAGCACATTCAGTACCATATCTCTGCACAAGACTCATTCCAAAAGCAATCATAATAAGAGTTGTGAGCATATGCAGCCACGACTCAGTTAGGTGCTTTGACTACAGAGAATATGTTATCTTAAAAACAACATATGGTTCCAGCTACGTATGTAGGAGGACTGAAACTACAGTACATGTCAGTATAGCTGTTAAAACATTTCTACAGAGAATATGTTATCTGGACAACAACATATGGTTCCAGCTGTTTGTAGGAGGACTAAAACTATAGTACATGTCAGTATAGGTTTCAAAAACATTTCTACAGAAAATGTTATCTGGACCACAACATATGGTTCCAGCTATGTTTATAGGAGGACTAAAACTATAGTACATGTCAGTATAGGTGTCAAAAACATTTCTACAGAAAATGTTATTTGGACCACAACATATGGTTCCAGCAATGTTTGTAGGAGGAATGAAACTATAGTACATGTCAGTACAGGTGTTAAAACATTTCTACAGAGAATATATGTTATCTGGACCACAACATATGGTTCCAGCTATGTTTGTAGGACTAAAACTATAGTACATGTCAGTATAGGTGTCAAAAACATTTCTACAGAAAATGTTTTTTGGACCACAAAATATGGTTCCAGCAATGTTTGTAGGAGGAATGAAACTATAGTACATGTCAGTATAGGTGTTAAAACATTTCTACAGAGAATATGTTATTTGGACCACAACATATGGTTCCAGCTATGTTTGTAGGAGGACTGAAACTAAAGTACATTTCAGTATAGGTTTCAAAAACATTTCTACAGAGAATATATGTTATCTGGACCACAACATATGGTTCCAGCTATGTTTGTAGCAGGACTGAAACTATAGTACATGTCAGTATAGGTGTTAAAAACATTTCTACAGTTTCCATAAACGAAAGGATGTCTCTATGCATAGACAATATGTCTGGCATGGAGCTGTAGTATTTCACAGAAATATTGCTCAACTAATTATTCAAAGATGTGAGAAGTTTATAATAAATTTAATAATGTACAGGCTCCACTTACTTTAGAAACACTTTTCGGCTCAGATACGGCATCTGAAAAAATACAAATTGTATTTAATATATATATTGAACAAATACTGCCCACTATTTAAACCCATATCAAGACTACATTTTATTAAGTTAATTCATCTGAATCCCAGAACTAACTTGTGCTCAGTATAACAATATTACAATAAAACAACAAATTCAGATTTCATGAGGTAAATATACATTAAACAAATAAAATTAAAACAATAATATTAATGAAAACAGATTCTTCATTTTTACAAATGTCTTCTGTTAGTTTGAAGTGACAAAATCACTACACTTCATTGTTCTATTTCTCATCATCACCAAAAACAACATTATATTATAACAACATTATATTATAACAACATTATATAACAACATTATTATTTACAACATTATAATTTTGTTCCTCGCGTTGCTTTTGTTGCTAAGCACAAAGAAGAAATCTGAAACTGCTAAAAATAGTACAGACAGATGATGCCATACACCATACCCTGTAAAGCAGAAGTGATAAGAGAAAAAATGAATTTCTAAATCATCCTAGATATCTAGTCTTCATATACACAAAGTAAATTTAAAAACATAAAATTTAGGGAGCAAAATAAAAAATATTTCACCAGCAAGCAAAGTAGAGTTAATATGCAAAGTAGAGTTAATATGAATGAGCACTTTAAAACTACTACTACTACTACAACTACTACTACTACTACTAGTACTACTACTACTACTACTACTACTAGTACTACTACCAGTACTACTACTACTACTACTACTTCTACTGCTATTACTACTTTTACTACTACTACTATTAACAACTACTACTACTACTACTACTAACAACTACTATTACTACTACTAACAACTACTTCTACCTTACTACTACTACCTTACTACTACTACTTTTTTAATGTATCTTTTTCGAATATGATTAGGAAGCAAGAGAGAGATAAAAAAGAAGAGTATAATATTATGTGAAAATGATGAATGGCCCCTAATAACAATGCTGATCTTTTAACAGAAAAAAAAAATCAAAAATGTTCTTTAAAAGTGTAGAAATATTACAGGTACATACGAAACATGACTACACAACAAAAACTGTACATAATTAACATATTAATAAGTACACAATATTATTTAAATATTGTGTAGAAAATCAATATTTTAGTATTGTTTTATAGTATTTGGTGTGAGGACACTTAATATATTTCTAATAAAATTAATGGCACATAATATACAAACATAATTACATGGTGTAAATATTGTTTAAATTTATAATATTAATTACTGAAACCTTGGAAACAGAATTAAAAATATACACACATATTATACAATAACCCCAATGCACCCAGCTGGAACATGCTGTTACTATAGTGAGCCTAGTTGCCTTGCAGTCTATCTAACTGTCTGTTACATACATGTATTACAATAACCCCAATGCACCCAGCTGGAACATGCTGTTACTATAGCGAGCCTAGTCACCTTGTAGTCTACTGCAACTTCATCACAGGCAAATATTTAAACATGCAGTACATATAATATTAAATTATAGACCACCACACTGTCATACTGCAGTAACATAAACAAATCATATTCTAGTGGAAAAATATATTGAAAAATGCAGTATATTATATTAATGACAGAACCACATTCTAATACCACAAAGAGTAACATAAACAGACCATATTCTGGTAGTAAATATATTCAAAAATGCAGTACCAGTAAGTTCTAACATAGAAAATGACAGACTATGACATTCTCATATGATGAAGAGTAACATAAACAGACCATGTTCTAGTAGTAAACATATTATACAAAAATGAACAGAGTTATAATACACAATACAGAAATTGCCAACAGATCTTGCTGGTTGATGCATTTTAGCCTATGCCATCTATAGAGCATTTGCATGACGTGTGAGGGACTGTAGGATCAATCCCCTTAGTTGGGTAAATTACTTGTCTGGTGTACTATGCAGGGTTACGTCCACAATGCTTATCCAGTAAAAATAGGAAAAAGGTTGGAAAAAATTAGAATGACATGAAATGAAGCTTGGTGGGTGCATTTCTCTAACTTCCCATATAACAACATAGAAAAAATGCCCTTGAATCTGCCTGAACTTTTACCACTGTGTCGTCATGATGTCTTTTACCAATTAATAATATCACAGTTAAGTTTAACAAATGTTCAGTGACATCACTACAAAATCAAAACATGGCAGCTGTTAATTATCAGATATCGGTATATCAAGCTCTTCTGACAAATTTTATAGTTAAATATGTTTGAATACTGTGGATTTTAAGCTGAACCCCCCCAGGTGTTAGGAATCCAGCATATATATTTTAATAATGATTTTACAACTAGCTTAGCTTAGTGGAACTAAAATGCTTCAGAAATAAACCAAAACAGGTTGAATTCACATTTTGGCAAATTACCTAATATATGAAATAATATTTTCCAAACCCAACCCATATCTGCATCTTGAGAACTGATAAATAATGATTTCATGTGGACTTTAGCTAGTAACATAAATAATATTAGTAGCCAATCTATCTTATCTAGACGTACGTATAATACAACAGTACAATTTTACTATGTAACAATTAAGCAAGCAGATAACCATTTCCACAAAGCTGACCATTTCAATCAGCTGTTAAAATAACGCTGTAAAAAAGCAGCTCAAAGTTAGAATACACATTCCTGTCCTTTTCCCTGCTAGGATTATACGGTTATATACGGACATACACATGGACAAGTTACGCATACCATTAGCGTAATACATAGGAACAGAGACAAGTCGAACTGTACATGCAGTTCCATGCTATAACCAATCATACCCCATTTCCTGGTTCTAGTCTTTGGTCGAGGAGGCACTTTGTGACTACCTACAATGTTCATAGTAACGTAAAAAACAAAACAGTGAAGATTGTGATTGGAACTGGTAATGAAAGAAAATAAGAAAAATGTTCTGAGTAAATTCAAATTCTGATCCAGCAATAAATAAATATAAAGCAAATGAATGGCCAGTAGAACCAACACATGTTATAGCCAATGTCAGCTCCACTGCTATTCAACTGTGAAATAAGTGATTTTAGAAAATACTCTAGTACTACTATTATCATAAGGTGAGTAAAAAGTATTAAAAAGCTAAAACTGTCTACATTGAAAGAATAAGAAGTGGTAATTTTACTTTAAATGAAAGCCACATTGAAAGGGAAAAGTAACATTTAACAGCAGTGGTGAAAAAAGCACTGAAAAAGAAAACAACTCAAGTAAAAAACAAAAAACATATCCATGAATTAGGTAAATGGCGGAATTTAAAACATTAAAGTCACACAAAAAGAAAAAAAAATCATTTTCAAATGCACATGGAATACTATACAAGTTTTCCCTAGATACCATGGGAAGTTCACAAGTTTTGTAAAAATGTTATCTAGCGAAAACGAGTGTGGTATTTTATTTATTACCCAACCACGAAATAATGTAAAGTCTGTAAAGTGTGACAATATCTGTGAAATTACTCAACGGGACACATCAATGCATCCAGCTAAGACCAGGGAAAATGTTGCCTACAAAATTTTTATGACACACTCGCATGTTCACCAGGTGGGTAATAAATTTACTTGTGAACTGAAGAGTTTAAAAGTTATTCTTGATGCGAGAAATTTTGTATCTTATAGAGATTGATGTCACGGATCTTATTTGATGTAATTCTGCCAAATACTTGCTTGCACAGATTGATAATAAAAACATTCCCTATGCAAATTGGGAATTACACTAAAATTATTTATCCACTATTTTTGATGAGTAACAGGATAAAATAACAAATTAATAACGTAGGTTATAAGCTTCATCTTGTTCAGGATCCTGTTTTTCGAAGCAAATTTAATGTTAAAATCATCTTAAGTCACTAAGTTCCATAGCAGAACATGGTGATTTTAGTGCTACGATCGGTTCGTAAAACGAGGTCCAGAACGATATACGCCATTTCTCATTCTTACCTCCTTCGCTGCTGACCCTGATTTTTGTATGTTTTGTGCGACTCTAATTAAAAGCAGTTTCTAAACAAGTGCTTTAGTCTATAGAATAAGCCATCTACATTAAAAACTAAAGCTGGAAGAAATGTTTTAAAAAAGAAAAATAAAGAAAAAAATAAACGGATTAGGTGTTTATTTGCGGCTGTAACTCTCTGGTTACCTGACTCCGACCCCGACTCAATTACCACCTGCCTATCAGGGTCGTGGCTTTTCCTCGGTGTTAGCTCCTCACCCTCCGACTCCTCTACTATTGTGTCGGGTGCAACACCTGGCACTGTTAAAACATGCGTCACAATATACATATTCATTTTTTTTAATTATCAAAACTGATTATTTTACGTTATATTATCCACTGCTGTTGTTACTACTTCTATCAGTTATGTATATGCAACTATTGCCTGTCATCTTGTTAAAATGAATGTAGAGAGAGGTCTTAATATAGACTTAAGCCTGTCGACCAATCCCTATCGCCATGAAAAGGACTGAATAAATATTGTTTAAAACAAAAGGAAATGGAGATACTGATTGTTTCATCATCCCCACTCCCCCCCACCAAAAAAACCAAACAAACAAAAACTGTAATATATTAAAGTTACTGACCCTATAGCTACAAAGTTTGTACCTTTTATGTTTAAAAAAGAAATGTGAAAACAAAATTTTTAGTAGAAATTTTATCATATTTGTTTCTGTTAATAACTTGATAATTAAAGCAAACAAAAAGTAGATTATCTTTTAGTTTAATGTTTAAACAAGAATTTTGCAGAATTAAAAGTTTACACTAGCATAAACCTTTTCAGTGTACTGTGATTAACATCCATAGGTGCAACTATAAACCAAGTTTCAATTACCCTTAGGACTTATAGTTTGAAAAAAACTTATCTAAAAACAAAATTTTAATGTTAACGTTTAACACCATCACCATCACCATTCGAACAGTGATTTACTCAGCTGAGTAATACCTATATCTCAACTTTTTACTTCATAAAGGCATGACAAACTTTGAAACAGAAAAAAACATTTTACACTGCCTAATAACAATTACGGGTCAATGACTTTACATACAAGTTAGTCTTAAAATCTGAGTGCTCAATCATTCATGTGCGGCACACTTGCAAGATGACAAAGATATGGACGTGTTTTCACTCATTTTTAAATGCATCATCACTGGCTTTGCTCATTATTCGTTTGATTGTTTGTTAATAACCAATAAAAGTTAGCATGATTAAATCACAGCAGGACTCCACTTTATCACAATGAATAAGACAACAACTGGCTGTCATGATGACATAGTAATGTTGGGTTTTTATTTTATTTTTATTTTTTTACATTTAAGCGCCAATTATGTAAGAATTTACAGAAGAATTGTCTCTTTGACTATCAGAAGACACCATTTAGTGATTCAGAAACATGATTCTGGAGTTTTACCTACCTGCAACGTAAATGGTTTCAAAATGCAAGGTTTTGTATAACACCTTGCACCAAAATAAGTTTAAAAAACTTTCATCTCCAATTATTTTTTACAAATGGCTAAGTCCTTCAAAATAGCTTCCTAATTTTTGTCATTAACAGGGAGACAATGAAGATTAAACATTTATTACTGATTATTTATGTTTTAAAGAAAACAAATCTTATATCACTAAGGTTTAGGAAAAAACCTATTTTAAAACTATTTTTCAAGAATAATTTTGAAAAAAAAAAAAAACCCTTAATACAATGATCAATAGGAAGAACATTTTAAAGGTTAATTATAACTTAATTTAAAATCTCCAATTTTATTCCTTGATTTTAAAAATAAAATAAAATAAACATACCATATAAAAAACCCACTGACAGTTTGTTAATATTCGCAACTATGTTCACACAACTCAACAAGTGTATTACAAAAATATGCACCAATGGTTACCTACCCTGCCTAAAAGTAAATGATGCAGGTGGCGCTATGACTTTGACTTTTGGTTTTGCTGTCTTATTACGTTTCACTAAATTAGATTGAAATATTAACAGTAATAATAATAATATTCTGCAATTTCTTTGAGAAGCACTACAGCATAGTATACTAGTATCTGAATAAAAATTGTTACAAAAAGAAACACACCAAATATTTTGTAATAATAATAATCATTTAAAAATATATATTATTAATAATAAATGTATTGTAAGTAGGTATTTTGCCCCAAATGAAATCCCACCCTATGACTATTGTTGAGAAGCAACTTGTTTTGTTTAAAGCATTAAAATTCTGTTCAATATCATAATAAAACCACAAAAATGTACATTTGCCAATATGATACCCAGTAATATTAGCCAGTGCACCACGACTGGCGTATCAAAGGCCGTGTAATGTACTACCCTGTCTGTGGGATGGTGCACATAAAATACCCCTTGCCGCTAATCAAAATGAGTAGCCCATGATGTGGCGACAGCATGTTTTCCTCTCTCAATATCTGTGTGGTCCTTAATCATATGTTGCCATATAACCATAAATAAAATGTGTTGAGTGCATTGTTAAATAAAACATTTCCTTCCTCAGTGATATTAACCACATTGCAAAGAACTAATTCACATCTGAAGTGCACCTAACCTTTGACAGCACAGTTAACACTGCTACCCTGCCATTAGTGATAAATATGACAGTGTTTGTTGTATGGTAAAAAAACCCTTTTTTTTTATCTGGGTAAGGAATGTCAACAAAAAAAAGTCAACATATGGAAAGTTTAGTAAACAACCACTGACACCACTATGACAAAAAAACTAAAATGGCAGCCAAAAACATGTTTTGCTAGACATTTTAAAAGTAAAAAATAACACTTAAGATTTCAAAAATGCATTAAAATAAATATACTGGCAGATACACAAAGTGTAACCAAGATAAATTAATAAAAATAAATGAATTAAATCCATTAAAAAAAGGACGATGACTCAGATTATGCAGAGCATAAAAAGGAACATCCAAACCATTGACGCAAAAGACAGAGAAGGAATATGCAACCATGTGACCGGAAGAAAGGTACCCTGGGTGGAATCGAAGATTTCTTACACACCCATTAAGAAAGTGACGTCATTAGCAATTGGAACAGGCGAGGTTTACGATTCAAGGGTCTACAGTTAAGACTGTAGCCAGGAATGTTTTAAAAAACTGCCAAATATACAGTAGAAAAACTATTCAGTTTACAATGGACATACCTGTATGGAGTTTTTAGATTGTGGGTGTTATTGTCTATTTGATTCCCGCAAATGTTTCAAATGACATTTATGGGATCAAATAGACAATAACACCAACAAATCTAAAAACTCTATATGGTTATCTCCTAAGTGATGGTGTGATAGGGAGTCTATTAGTCAGGACATTTTTCACAATGACAGCAATGTCTGAACAATCCCTTTACCATGTTTTAGCATATCATCTAATTGACTAATTAAATACTAGCACTTTCTAATCAATTAGATGATATGCTAGTGAAGGGATCATCTACTCAATCAACAAATGTTTGCATATCATCATTTCCTCAATCAACAAGTGCTAGCCTATCATCTAATTGATCAACAAGTGCTAGCCTATCATCTAATTGATCAACAAGTGCTAGCACATCATCTAATTGATCAACAAGTGCTAGCCTATCATCTAATCAATCAGCAAGTATAGCACATCATCTAATTGATCAGCAAGTGCCAGCACATCATCTAATTGATCAACAAGTGCTAGCACATCATCTAATTGATCAACAAGCACTAGCCTATCATCTAATTGATCAACAAGTGCCAGCACATCATCTAATTGATCAACAAGTGCTAGCACATCATCTAATTGATCAACAAGTGCTAGCACATCATCTAATTGATCAACAAGTGCTAGCCTATCATCTAACTGATCAACAAGTGCTAGCACATCATCTAATTGATCAACAAGTGCTAGGACATCATCTAATTGATCAACTAGTGCTAGCCTATCATCTAATTTATCAACAAGTGCTAGCACATCATCTAATTGATCAACAAGTGCTAGCACATCATCTAATTGATCAACTAGTGCTAGCACATCATCTAATTGATCAACTAGTGCTAGCCTATCATCTAATTGATCAACAAGTGC
>JAECMU010008705.1:0-16866 GCA_016106625.1 Dracogyra subfuscus | reverse complement strand
ACAATAATCTGATAATCTGCATAGGTAACCTGGAAGAAAATAAACAGCGATTGAGTTATGGTTATGGTTTGATAATACAAGGCATTTAATTAGTTATAAGTTGGCGTCAAAACAACGGGCCGTATTGTTGATTGTCAAAATGACTCAACCGCCAACTGTTGGTCAGACTAAGGGAGCAATTAACAGTTCCAGCAGCTCATGGCAGTTGAGTGCACGCACATGAAAGGATGGAATTTCAGACACCGATGACTTAAACGTCTTGCTGATTGTGGAGTGACTGGACATGTCAAAACATCTGGTAGCCCGGCGGACTACCGGGGTTAGACAACTGGTAGTCCGGGTGAGAAATCGGTAGCCAAAACACCCCGGGCTACCGCTAAGGTCGAGCCCTGAGCATAGCCCAGTGGTACAGTGCCCGCCTGATGCGCGGTCGGTCTAGATTCGATCCCCGTCAGCTAACCACTGGGGTTTTTCTCGACATAACCATATGTCCGACGCCGATATAACCGTGATTATAATGTGTTGAGTGCGTCGTTAAACAAACAAAAAACAAAAAACAATCAAATTGCTAAGTGTTGAGGATTTGTCCAGTGTCCTCAGCTTGTTAGTCTCCTGCCAATCTGTCCGTCCCACATAGTTTTTTGTATGTTTTTTTCCACAATGACTTAAGATATTGGATACAAATATTTGTTTTTCATATATTATATTTTGGAATGCCTCAATATATTGCCCATGCGCGTGCTGTAACCTAACCGTGGTGCAAGGCTGTAACATTCTCTTTGAGAATGGCCAATACAGCACAACTTGAAATTTTTAGTAAAACTCAGTGTCCGTAAAATTCTGTGATATTTGTATTTGTATGTTTTGCACAGTCCTTTACACTGTGTTTTGTCTCCATCTTGAATTTTTTATATTTATGTGATTTCACATTTACTGTTTACCCCATTACCATAGTTTGACACCCAATAGCTGATGTATTTTTCATGCTGGGGTGTTAAACATTCATTCATTCAATATATTGACCGAGAATTTTGTGTATATCTTCATCATTTACTGTCACAGACTTTTGTTGTCCATTTTTCACAGTGTTATGGCCTTTCAGCTTAGGAGATACAGATATTTGTTCGTGCTTTAACAGTACTTTCAGAATGCTTGTTTGTATTATATTTTGTGTTCTGATTTGCCAGACCTTTTGGTTAAATAATTAACTACATTATATACGAAACTTAATACTAATAGTTTGTGGGTGACACCAACATGTATCATTATTTGTAGTGTTGATAAATCTTGTATTACATGCAGTTATCGGTGAACTGGAACAGGTTGCACTGCAGTGGATAATTTTATATCAATTTTTCTCTCTTGTAGTTACATTCCAGATGGCATGAAGTTTGAAGAGAAACCTAAAAGTGAATGTACCTCAATAGCTGCTACTAATTATAAACCACAAAATTTCTTTACCTCTGCCCTTTGTCAGTCCAAGGTAATTTGATTCTTTATTTCAAACATTATTAATAAAATTAACACACTTCTCAGGTTAAGTACTGATATTGATATTTGTATACTTATGTCAGTCTTTCATCCATTAAACCAGTCCACCACAACTGGTATACTGAATGCCGTGATATGTGCTATCCTGTGTCTGTGGTATGGTGTATATAAAAGATCTATTGCTACTAAAAGAAAAATGTAGCAGATTTCCTCTTTTAAGACTATATGTCAGAATTACCAAATGTTTGACATCCAATAGCCAATGATTAATAAACCAATATGTTCTAGTGGTGTTTTTAAATAAAAATTAATTTTAACTTGCCCTTAATGCTCAGTAGCTGATAGGGTTTTGTTTTGAGCTGGGTATGATTAAATATATTCTTCCACTCATTAAATATATTCATTCATTCAATCATTTGTTCATTCATTCATTCAATCATTTGTTCCTTCATTCATCCATCCATTATCCATTAATTCAGTCATCCATATGAAGAGATAAAACATTGAACTTTTCTTCTTTTCCCTTCCCTTATTGTTTGTGGTTGATAAATCTTGTCTGTGTATTTGATTTTGTAGCAAGGCGGCACATGCCATTTGAATTGTTAAAAATAATTATGATTTTTTGCTAGGTTGACCTCACATGGGACGAAACTGACCGAGATCGGATTAGTGTTACAATGAAGAAATTCCAGAAGGAAGAGATCAACGAAGACGATTTTAAGGCTTTCTTGGCCTCGGACTCTGATGGAGAAGGTAAAAGACTACAGAATTATGAATAGCAAATTATACAGCATAAAATCAGCTTTGTGAATCCATTTTGTTGAGGGTGAGATGAAGCTGAATCAATCAGGGCGGGCAGCATAGCCCAGTGGTACAGTGCCCGCCTGATGCGCGGTCGGTCTAGGATCGATCCCTGTCAGCTAACCACTGGGTTTTTTTCTCGACATAACCATATGTCCGACGCCAATATAACCGTACTTAAAATGTGTTGAGTGCGTCGTTAAACAAAACAAAAACATTGAATCAATCACTCTCAAGGAACCTGTCATGATTTTTTTCATTCTAAATGATACATTGAAGGCAGTAGTATGAGCTGCCCAAGGCTAATGTGGACTATCTACACAGTGGTCATAGTTTTGTGGGAAAAGCCCAGTGTGTAATCTCACAGCATATTAATTTTGCCAAGGTTAGCATGGGTTACATCTAGTATAAAAACTGACTCAGAATTATTATATTGTGTGGGTATTCTTGTGCTTTGAGCAAATTTCCATGGGATATCAGGGATTTATCCTGGCGATCTGTAGTAGTACTAGTACTGAACATAGGTCCACTCCCAAAAGTAAATGTCACTAAAAATTCCCAATTTGATATGTCTGTTGAATAAGTTGAGTGTGTCATTAAATAAAACAATAATTTTGTTATTATCTCTGTTCTGATCATTTTAATTTAACAGTGGTGCACTGCATCATCATTCAGAGATGGGGTTGAGACCTAGCCCAGTGGTAAAGCACTCGTTTGATGCGTGGTAATTATGGGCTATATCTCACTCCAGCCAGTGCACCATGACTGGTACATCAAAGGCCGTGGTATGTGCTATCCTGTCTATGGGATGGTGCATATACAAGATCCCTTGCTGCTAATCTAAAAGAGTAGCCCATGAAGTGGCGACAGTGGGTTGCCTGCCTCAATATCTGTGTGGTCTGTAACCATATTTCTGATGCCATATAATCATAAATGAAATATGTTGAGTGTGTAGTGAAATAAAAAATAAAAATCTTTTCCTCATTTCCTCCTTCCTTCATTCAGAGGCCTAAAAAACCCATCCCTGGTTTGATTCAATCTCACTCATTTTTGAAATCCCATCAGACATGGGACCCAGCCAAAAAAATCCTGTATAAATCCCTGGATATTTGTGTTATTATTAACTGCAGTGTTTTTGTTGCTTTGTACAGCGGACTATGGTGATCTAGTGGCAGCTTCAGATGAGGGTGACTCCGATCAGAGCGATGAGGAGAAGCAGATTGACAAATACAAACAACTTCTGCAGAGTCTGGATGACGACAAACGAGCATCAAAAGAGAACGATATGGACATGGAAATAACATGGGAACCTGGTAAATATATACTGAGACTGTCAGTCACAGTCAGAAAACCAGTTCATTGCATTTATTATCTTGGGGCAATTACCACTAAATCACTGCCTCATAATTAATGGATTACGGTATATGGTTAACTATTCTGTGCAGACATTGGTAATAAATGTATCTGATGGTCCCCCAAAATTGATACTGTATATGAAATTATTTAAAAATTATGGGAACTGAAACTTTTATTATTTCAATCCATTACTTTGTGAATATTTGCTACCTCAGACCTTGCTTTTTAAGGTGCGCGGGTGCGATCGCACTCGTACAGCGCACGATAATTTCAATCCAACGAGTGTGAAAAACAGCTCACGTTACACTCAACAAACGGCACACGTAAAATACATAGGTATATTTATTTCCACTGTTTACAAAAATCAACAGTTTTCATAGTTCATTTAGCTGATAGGAAGGTCTTTTTTATTAAAACAATAGAAAAAAGTAAATTAAAAACATGGCAGTGGCTTCCATGCAGTTGTTAAAATGGTATTTCTATGTCTTGAACAAATCGGGAAATACTGGTTTAATAGACAATTTTGTAGACATATTGAGGTGTGTGATTTTTCCCTCGCCGTGGCATATTGAGGTGTGTGATTTTTCACTCGCCTTAGCATATTGAGGTGTGTGATTTTTCACTCGCCTTAGCATATTGAGGTGTGATTTTTCACTCACCTTAGCATATTAAGGTGTGTGATTTTTCACTCGCCTATAATTTACAAAAACCAAGGACTGCTACCTTCAGTGAAAATTGTAGGTCTATAGGTAAGATATTATTAAAATAGAAACTGGTTCAAAATTATGAGTCAGAAAATGTGATGCAAGACAGGAGTACAATAAGTGCATTGAGTGTCGCATGTTTTATGTAAGATTCTGAATCGGATACTATTTAACAATATAGGTCCTATGTGCCTAACATTTTCATTGAAGGTGGCAAATATATAGAGTATTCGTCACGAGTGATTTTTAATATAGAAACTATCAACTGAGTCTATGTTAATCAGTATTTGTTAAATTTGGCAAATACCGATTAACTAGAGGAGGTTAATATCTTTCAAATTAAAAAAAAATGACTAGTGAATTCTATTTATCCTATGACACTTCTAAAATAACATTTCCATTTGATATTTAGTAATTTACAGTACTAATGTCGCTCCTTCAGTAATATGACATCATCAGTTAGTTTGATGTCATGCATTTTAACTAAATTTTACGAAAACGTTATACTCAGGTATACCGGTCTTGTTGGCTTGTAAACAAACGACCCACTGACAGCAACATGTTATTACCAAGATCTTGCATATTTGCATATACCTTTAATTTGCATACCATTATTAACATGTTAATACACTAGATTATCACATGGGTTTATGACATGGATATCATGGGTAAGTTATAGCATAAATCAATCAAATATCACAATTATAGTGGGCATACCTTTTTTTATTACAATTCCGTATTCAGTACTATTATTGTTTTTTGGTGGTCATCCTATATACTGATTGAATAGAGAGGCTCAGGATAGCAGTGCTGCATTTAGTACATACATACGATTTGTATAGGGTACACATTTTATTTTAGGCGGATCACTTTTGCACAAAAATTAGGCTAGCATGCATTGGATTTTTTTTCAAAATGCAATAAAATGCTTCTGTTAAAGGGACATACCCTAGTTTCAGTTCATGAAAATCAACATTAAGTTTAGTTTAATTTACAAACCTGTAACACATTTTGATAAAGTTACAATTGAGTGAAACATGAGTCTTTGACTTTGAAATGGTGAAATATCCTCTAAAATAGAATAAAACTCGACTACACAACTGTTACTTCTCAGAGGCACGTGCCTTTTTAAAAATATGAGAAATGCATTTTATGATATTAAAAAAAATCAGGATGACCAAAAACAAAATGGATACTTTAAACAATAAAATTTAAGTAAAGTATGATTTCAGTTATCAAAAAACGCCTCTAATAGTCAAAACTATGTCTTAGTGTTTAAAAACTAGGGTATGTCCCTTTAATTGAACACAAGGTGGGTTTCGTCTCTCTCATTTTAGATAATATCACAATTACATGGGTTTATTTCACCTAATATTAATGCAGCTGTCCTGCCTGTGAGAAAATGCATATAAGAGATACCTTACTGTTGATAGGAAAATATGGTGGGTTGTGTCAGAATTACCAGTTATTTCACATCCAGTAACTGATTAATTAATCAATGTGCTCTAGTGATGTCATTAAACAAATTAATGATACTTGGATCTCGTTGAATAACTCATTAAACGTGAAATCAGTTGTTTGATTTGCTGTGTGACAGGTCTGAAGGAAACGGCAAAAGACATTGTGAAAAAGAAAGAAAGAGAAAGTGGGCAGACTCCATGGGAAGAATACCTCCATAAGAAAAAACAAAAGAAAAAGCAGTTAAAGGAACAGAGGAAGAGTGCTGTTGAAAAGAGGGAGCTTGAGGTAATGGTTGTTAATAATTAAAGAGGGAGAGAGATGTAAATGGTTGTTAATAATTAAAGAGGGGAGAGAAGTAAATGGTTGTTAATAATTAAAGACTGAGGTAAATAGTGGTAAATAATTAAAGAGGGAGAGAGAGGTAAATAATTAAGACTGAGGTAAATAGTGGTAAATAATTAAAGACAGGTACATGTAAATAGTGGAAAATAATTAAAGACTGAGAGTGTTAAATAGTGGTAAATAATTAAAGACAGGTAAATAGAGGTAAATAATTAAGGACTGAGGTAAATAGTGGTAAATAATTAAAGACAGGTAAATAGTGGTAAATAATTAAAGACTGAGAGTGTTTAATAGTGGTAAATAATTAAAGAGAGAGAGGTAAATAGTGGTAAATAATTAAAGGGAGAGAGCTAAATAGTGGTAAATAATTTTAGAGGCAGAGAAAAGTAAATAGTGGTAATAATTAAACAGGGAGAGAGAGGTAAATAGTGGAAAATAATTAAAGAGGGAGAAAGGTAAAGAGTTGTTAGTAATTAAAGAGAGAGAGAGGTAAATAATGGTTAATAATTAAAGAGGGAGAGAGAGGTAAAGAGTTGTTAGTAATTAAAGAGAGAGAGAGAGAGAGGTAAATAATGGCTAATAATTAAAGAGGGAGAGAGAGGTAAGGAGTTGTTAGTAATTAAAGAGAGAGAGAGGTAAAAAGTGGTAAATAATTAAAGGTTTTAAAACTAGGAATATTAATCGGAATATGAGACAGCATTGTGAATGAAAATGTCACTTGCCATCCGTAGAACTTTAAAGATTTATATGTTGTCATACATGCTGTTAGAATTATGTTTGATTTTTTAAGGAATAGCAGATATTTTATCAATGTGTAATGTCTCTAAAAGTATCCAATTTCGAAATGGAAACCACTGAGAAAACGTCTGTATAATGTTTTGTTTATACTTATTCGAGCTAATGCATGTGGTTTTAGGCATAACATTTTTTTTTTCACTTTCAATATCTTGAGATTTTATAACCCAAACACATTTCAAGTTATACGTCGTGTTGTAAAATTTTGAGATGCCACTTTAGGAAATATATTAATTGGAACCTATTCTAATTTGTAACCAGCTCAGTATTTTGTCAGAATAACTGTACTGTAAATACTGTTAGTATAACAGTGCAGTAAACGTTAGTGTAACTGTACTGTAAATATTGTTAGTGTAACCACTGTAAACATTTTTAGTGTAACCACTGTACACATTGTTGGTGTAACCACTGTAAACATTGTTAGTGTAACCACTGTAAACATTGTTAGTGTAATCACTGTAAACATTGTTAGTGTAACCACTGTAAACATTGTTAGTGTAACCACTGTAAACATCGTTAGTGTAACCATTGTAAACATTGTTAGTGTAACTGTACTGTAAACATTGTTAGTGTAACTGTACAGTAAATATTCAGGCCTTGACCTTAAGTTTTTCCAGTGGTAGACCACCGGGCTACTAGATTATAAAATCTAGTAGCCCTCAGTAAAAATTGGTAGCCTCTTAACTTGAAAAAAGGAAACAAAAAGTCAGTCATATATTTTTTATTTAAACATGTTGTTTTAGGGTGGTTGTTTTTAAAATTATGAGCAAATATACTGGGATATATATATATATAATAAATAAGCTACCGGAAACTACTACCACCAAAACCCCGCTTTTTTTTTTTTTTTAAATACCTAATCTCGTAATGAAGGCTTACATACTATTATTTCATGGTTTTCACGTGTAGAACATAGTCCGAACGGACGTAGAAAGAAAATGTGATTCTTAAGAAAAATATTTTAATGTGCTAATCGTATGATCATGAAGATCGATATTGCATATTTTAATACTTAAAATGGCTTTAACTATCTTTAATAGGTGTCATTTCGAAGAATCTTAACAAAACTTGCCGTTATTCTAAAACAATAGCAGTTTTTATTGATGACAATAAACATGTAAATGTCATAAGCCAGACAGGGGGGATCGCCATGTGTGTTTGTGTTATTACGTGACACGACCAGATGCCATTTTGAACGAGGATATTATGCAAAGCAATAGTAAACGATAACAGAGATTTAATTAAAAAAATAATTTGTAAGATTTTTTTATTTTTTTTAGTTTGTTTAACGACGCACTCAACACATTGTATTTACGGTTATATCGGCGTCGGACATATGGTTATGTCGAGAAAAAAAACCCAGTGGTTAGCTGACGGGCAATTTGTAAGAAAGATTAATAATTGTAACATTGAAAACATTCGTCTGTTTATACATATCTTTAACATAATAATAGATTTTAATTGTGTAAACAATAATCTGATAATCTGCATAGGTAGCCTAGAAGAAAATAAACAGCGATCGAGTTATGGTTTAGTTTAGACTTCAGCTGGTGGCAAATAGTCTTGATAATACAAGGCATTAGTTTTAAGTTGGCGTCAAAACAACAGGCCATTGATTGTTGATTGTCACATTTACTTAACCGCCAACTGTTGGTCAGACATGGGGAGCAATTAACAGTTCCAGCAGCTCGTGACGGTAGAGTGCATGAAAGGGTGGAATTTCAGACACCGATGACTTCAACGTCTTGCTGATTGTGGAGTGACTGGACATGTCAAAATATCTGGTAGCCCGGTGGACTACCGGGGTTAGACAACTGGTAGTCCGGGTGAGAAATCGGTAGTCAAAACACCCCGGGCTACCGCTAAGGTCGAGCCCTGATATTGTTAGTGTAACCACTGTAAACATTGTTAGTGTAACCACTGTAAACATTGTTAGTGTAACCACTGTAAATATTGTTAGTGTAACTGTACAGTAAATATTGTTACTGTAACCACTGTAAACATTGTTCATGTAACTGTACTGTAAATATTGTTAGTGTAACCATTGTAAACATTGTTAGTGTAACTGTACAGTAAATATTGTTAGTGTAACCATTGTAAACATTGTTACTGTAACCACTGTAAACATTGTTCATGTAACTGTACTGTAAATATTGTTAGTGTAACCATTGTAAACATTGTTAGTGTAACCACTGTAAACATTGTTATTTTACAGAGTCAGGCTCATGCTACAGAACACGGGGAAGCTCTTAGTGATGATGAGCTGCCACCTGGTGTTAATTTGAATGATCCTTTCTTCGCAGACGAACTGAAGGACTCCGACAAAGTGAAAAAGAAAGGTATCACTGCTTGACCTTACAAATAACTAGATGGGTAGTAGTGACAGTGTATTAAACAAGGCTCTTGTTTCCAAACGATTACTGACTTGCTTGATAGGTGAGCTGAAAGACTGACAAAGTTAAGGGGCAGGAGAAGTAACCCAGTAGTAAAGCACTTGCTTGATGTGCAGTTGGTTTAGGATCGATTCC
Organism: Dracogyra subfuscus; assembly: GCA_016106625.1. NCBI lineage: Eukaryota > Metazoa > Mollusca > Gastropoda > Neomphalida > Peltospiridae > Dracogyra > Dracogyra subfuscus. Next base: position 7,388 of record JAECMU010008705.1, on the reverse strand, counting down.
CGTCAGTGGACCCATTGGGCTATTTTTCATTCCAGCCAGTGCACCACGACTGGTATATCAAAGGCCATGGTAGTGCAATCCTGTTTGTTGGATGGTGCATATAAAACATTCTTTGCTGCTAATCAAAAAGAGTAGCCCATGAAGTGGTGACAGCAAGTTTGCTCTCTTTAATATCTGTGTGGTCCATAACCATATGTCCGATGCCATATAACCATAAAATAAAATGTGTTGTGTTCATTGTTAAATAAAGCAGTTCCTTCCTGACAAAGTGAAAAATAAACTTTAAGATATTATTGATGAAATCACAAATTGCTAAGTATTGTAATTATTTGTAGGATATTAAACAACTGTTTATTTCTAAAAAGGTACATACTGGATATAGACCAATGGTAGACACCCACCCACCTGGGGTGTGATGAGTCATAGAATCCGTCACATGTAAAAATGTTGGGGTTTTATTTTCACAATCGGTACCTCATAACTGGTACATTAAGGCTAAACAGGTTTCCTCTTTTGACCAACTGCTGGGATCGATCCTCATCGGTGGGCCCATTGGGTTATTTCTCATTCCAGCCAGTGCACAATTGGTATATCAAAGGCTGTGGTATGTGTTATCCTGTCTTGTCAGATGGTGCATATAAAAGATCTCTTACTACTAATGGGAAAATGTAGCAGGTTTCCTCTCTAAGACTATGTTAAAATTACCAGATGTTTGACATCCAGTAGCTGATGATTACTAAATCAGTGTGATCTAGTGGCTTGACCAACTGTTTAACTAACGATATGTTAGACATCAAATAGCAGTTTAAAATTGTTGAGATTTGTAAAAAATAATTAAAACAAATGTTTTAAAATTAAAGATTAAAAGTACAATCCATGAATTGTCATATTGACAACAATGTTATATACATAGTATGTGATCTGGGTATGTTGTTTTACATATATTATTCTAGGTCAGAATAAAAAAATTTAATGTGACATTGATGTTTCTTGTTTTTTTAACTCGTTAAATTTTTTTAAATTGTTTTGTTTGTTTTAAGAACTAACTTAAAATACCAAGCACATTTCCTGTAGTAAAAGTACAATATGCTTTGTTTCAGATTGGAAAAACATGTGTTATTGATTTTTTTTTTATACAGGTCAGAAGAAAAAGCATAAAAGAAAAGACTTAACAGAAGCAGAGCTGGCTAAACAAAAGCAAGAACAAGTAAGACTCATTCTTCTCTCAAACTCTTAAACATTTGGTTTCAGTGTATTTCTGTTAGCCTCCAACAGGAGGTGGGGGCTGGATGTTTCATTTCTGTCCTTCTGTTTGTCTGTCTATCCCACATATAGTTTTCCAGATATTTTTTTGATAATCTCTTGAGATAATGAGCTGAAAGTATGTTATTGCCCTTGAATTTAGGTTGATACGAAAATTTGTTTGGCGGACATTTTTTTTTGCTGTGCCTTTTTCACAATGCCTCAAGATATTGAGCTGACATTGTTTGAATATCTTTTATCATGTTCTGCTACAGATCAAGTTTGAATTTCATGGGAATTTACCTATTTTATATAGAGTTATCACCCTTGAACTTAGGAGATATGAAAACACATTTTGCAATACCTGAAGATGTTGAGATAAAATTTTGCTTATAGCTTTATCATGTATTGTTACAGATCAAGTTTTAACTTTCATGGTGATTTACCAATGTTTCACAGAGTTATGGTCCTGGAATATAGGAGATACAAAATGTTTTTGAGTCAGGTAGGGGGCATATATTGCTTTAGCAGTACTCTCAGGATGCTTGTTGAGTAATATGGTTTTTTATTTTTTATTTATCTAGGCAGAACTTGCACTGTTGACGATGGAAGAAAATGAAGAAGGCAAACACCATTTCAATCTGAATGATTTAGTACAAGACAAGAAAAAGAAGAAGAAAAAGAAACACAAAACCCCAGATGTGGAAGTGAATGATGATTTTGAGGTGTGTTAACACAATATATAACAGGACAAAAAATAATTGGGTGTCTTCAAAACTAAGGCAGAAAACTAGATTTCCAAATGCATGTGCTACAGTAAATTTAAGACACAAATTGAAAGCAATTCAGACTTTGTTGAATATCTAAATATAATATGTTTAGAAAATTATAAATCTGTTTCTGTTGACTAGTTAGTTTACAGAAATGTTTTGTTATTTAAAGTTTTCATCCTATTTCTGAGAGTGCTTATAAAAATGTCTTGCTGTGTATTAAAAGTATTTGTTTATTTGGCAGCAGTGTAACAATCACCATAGGTATAATAAATACCTAGTGTTTTCCCTAGCTTGTTTTAGCACAGTGCAGGACTGCTTTAATCAGCAACATGCTGCCCTGAAATAAAGTTTTGTTCAGTGATTATTTATAAAATTTTCTTTATAAAACATTCAAAAATATATTATTAAATAATAAAATAATCCTGTTCTTTATATTATTTACCATATATTTGTTAAAGCAAGTATATTAATTACATTTACTTTTATTTCAGTTAAGTTTAATGAAAACAAATGCCATGAAAATGCACCAAAAGTTAAAATAAAGTTTGTTTTGTATAACAACACCACTAGAGCACATTGATTAATTAATCATTTGCTACTGGATGTCAAACATTTGCTAATTCTAGCATGTACACAAATGTAGTCATCAGAGGAAACTCGCTACATTTTTCAAATGCAGCAAGGGATATTTTAGATGCACTTTCCCACAGATAGAAAAGCACATACCACAACCTTTGACCAGAGTTGTGGTGCACTGGTTGGAACGAGAAAAAAGCCAGTCTGTTGATTGGATCCACCAAGGTGGTTCGATCATGCAATATGGGCACCTCAAGGGACCACTCAACCAACTGAGTCATCACTTACTGTTTTCATTTACCCAGAGCTGCCAACTGCTACGCTTTGGGCGTAATTTGCTACGCTCAGTTGACGTTTGATACGCTCAGTTGAAAAAAATCTAGCAATTTCTGGAAATGCCACTAAAAATTGGACGTATTCTTGGAATACAGTAACAAAAAAACTGAATTCCTCATTTCTGTGGCCTTTTTAAAATTCCAACACATAAAAGTATAATTTGCGTTTTAAGACCTACATGTATTGTAAAACAATTACAGTAAGATATTTTCAATAACGTATGTGTAGTTTTACTGTAGGCCGACCCCATTGTTGTGTACTATAAAACTTTCAAAGAACTGTTTTTCCGTTATGCTACGCTTGCATGCAATGAACACAGAAAATTGCATGTGAACGAATACCAGTTCGGAATAGAGTAATTTTAATTTTTAACTTTAATTAAGAATATAAGCATTCAAATTCGAAAAAAAAATCCGGTCTTTCATAATCCTGTACAAATCGCCCGACTTATTTGACAACATTCGTTACATTTCGGGTATGTCCGTATCCCATAACCGACGACAAGCATTATCTACGCTAAAAATAGCATGACCCAGTTTTATTATTAACCAATGGGCGTCTGTGTTGAGACAAATAATAACAGGTATTTTCTTTTGCTGTTGTTTATGACATTTGGCCATGCTACGCTCAAATATATTATGCTACGCTCAGCTTGTCATGAATGCTACTCTCACTTGTGGCTAGGGGTTGGCAGCTCTGTTTACCACAGTTTGACACCCAACAGCCGATGTATTTTTCATCCTGGGGTGTCGTTAAACATGCAGTCATTCAACCAAGTGAGCTAAATCCCGCCCCAATCTCAAAAGTGTTTAGTCTTAACATACTGTGCCAAATTTCTAGGCAAAACACAAATACATGTACATGTCACTAATTAGTCCCTCCAGTACTTTGAGTGAAAGTAGAAGTTAAACTGTAGATAGCTAAATCATTAAAGTAAATTGTAATAATATTATATAGGGAATAACTGGTTATTGTCTTAAGATATCAGCTTTATCCTGAGAAGGTTAGAATGGCGAATGCTGCAAGGCTCTGCCGAGCTGCATTCGCCATTCGACCTGAGTAGGATAAAGCCGATATCTTAAAACGGTAATCAGTTTTGTTTTTTTATCCTGCAATCCTACAGGAATATTCGGAAAATCATTATTTATTCCTGTTTTGTGTACGGAAAGCGAGTACTGTCTACCTGGCTAGGCTTTTGCTGTATGACGTCATGCAAAATACATGACGTCATTATTTGTAAGACGCTGGCTACATTCTGTCACATTAAAAAAGCGTTTTTGAGCTCTAATTCATAAATAAATATACAAGTTTCGTACTGTTATCCCAAAACTAAAAAGCGGGCAGCATAGCCCAGTGGTATAGTGCCCGCCTGATGCGCGGTCGGTCTAGGATCGATCCCCGTCAGCTAACCACTGGGTTTTTTCTCGACATAACCATGTCCGACGCCGATATAACCGTCATTATAATGTGTTGAGTGTGTCGTTAAACAAACAAACAAACAAACAAACAAACCCCAAACTAAAAGTTATTTGTATTTACTGCACTTCAAAAAATTATTTAACGAATATGTTTATTGAAATTCTACTATGAAATACTCGAGTCGAGTCGAGCTTATATCACGTGACCTATATTTCCGTCTCAAAAAGCTATATTTTTGGTCAGTAACCAAAAATATATAAATTTATCTAGTCATCATATCTTTATACTATTTATAGTGATTGCAGGATAAATAAGTTTATATATATATTAATTTTATTTACATTAATTTAATAATTTATTATACTTTTTTTTTTAGATTAAGGTTGATGATCCTCGGTTTGATGCAATGTACAACTCACATTTGTTCAACATTGATCCTTCGGCACCAGAGTTTAAAAGGACTAAAGGTACTGAAGCAATAATAGAAGAAAAACTCAAGAGAAGAAAGCATCCAGAAACAAAAAAATCTGAATTTGATGATTCTGAGAATGTGACTGCAAAACGAAGAAAACATTCTAGTGAATCGTTGTCTAGAACTGAGCTTGAGACATCAGCAAAGGATGTGTCGTTGACGTCTCTTGTGAAGTCGGTCAAGGCTAAAACTCAACAATTTTACAGTAAAAAGAAGTTCAGATGATAATCATGTTGTCAGCGTTTATCAAAGTAGTGATCATTATGTATATCAAGATTCTTTGGCATTACGTCTAAACTGAATCTGAAATAAAATATAAAGACACTGGAAAGGTTTTTTATTTTATAACTAATTTCAACATTAACATAATACTTTAAACATTTCAATATTACTGGTACTCTGAAATGGGTCAGTAGGAATGCTTTAACATTCAGCGGTGGGAATTCTCCTCAGATCAGCGGTTTTCCTCAAATGGAAACATTGCATTTTTTGACATTTTAATCATCCTTTCCTCCAAAATGTGTCAGATGGCACAGATTTTAACCAAGGATTTCAAGAATTTCCGGAACCCCTCTAGATTACCTCTTTTTCACAGTGCACCATTTCCTACCCCTAATCATTACATATCATATGATCAAATCTGAACTAGAAACATTAAAATAAACTACAGATATCATGCATCATGGGTTGGTTAATACAGGGTGTTTTTTTTTCTCTCTTCCAGTTTTATGATGCCTTAATATTGCTCTGTGATAGAATTTATGCATCTGAATGTTGGGTAAAAAAACAAAAATAGCAAAAACATTTATTATTCTATTGTGTATATAAATATTACAGGGTTATTTTAATTTCCTAATTCCAGTCAAGGTCCCCCAATATTGCAAAATCAATATTACAGGTATTTAAAAATCTTATTTATCTTAAGCTTTAATTTCTATTTTCTATTTTATTCGGTCTGTCTGGAGATTTGTTATTATTAAAAAGGTCATATATATCCTAGGAAGAGCTATCCAAATCAACCTGTTCAAGATTTAAATAATACTGTCATCCACACATTAGAGGTTACATATTGTTGCAAATTATTATTCATAAGATTATACATTTCAAGTTCAATAAGATGAGGTTACAGACATTTTGGTCTTCATATACACATTAATATACATGTACACATTAGAAATATGCATGAAAATGAGAATGGGAAAGTTCATCACTTGCAAATCCATAATTGCAAAATTACTGTCAGAATCACATATTCAGTTGTGTATCTTGTTAGTCTCCCTACAAAACAAAATAAAGGAAAAAGTGTCAGTAGTTTGTAGTGAGAGCGTAAAGACAGTGCAGAATTTGTATACATATATGTATGTTTCATAATCAGTTTAATCATTCTAGAAATAAATATGCCTTTATGTACAGAGATACACTAATTATACCTTGTTGATAAATTAATCTACAAAAAATAAATATTATTATCAAACAATTTTGTCACAGTAGTACATCATCTTTAAATGTATTGCATATATAAGCAATAATTTTTATGATCAACATAAAATTGAAAATGAACTCTACATGTTCATACAAAAAAAGTTATATAAAATAAATATGCATGCTTTATTTAATATCTAGGAAATGGACATTTCTTGGAGCACATTTGCTGGGTTTTTTTTAATCTATTGAGAAGATGATGACGTTGTGTTCCAATTAATTATAATGTTATACTGGTTAATTCTGTTTCAAAATGGGTGTACACCCACCTGACATTTCCTGTAAATTTCACTGACATCCATACAAAATAAGGTATGGAAAATAAGATGCCACTAAAAAAAATAAAAGGGAGTCTAACAGAAGAAGAAAAGTGCATTGAGTATCCTGATAATCTATAATTGGCTTTTCAGTTGTAACATGATCTCGGTAACAGCGTTATTTAACTATGTAGTTAACATGTTTATAAAGGTTGTTTTCTGTTGGTGCTCTGCTGGCTTGGAGTAAAACAAATTGACTTATCTAATAATCAGATCTGTGGTTATCAATCAGTTGCAGCATTTCCATAATAATGTATGTGGCATGGTCTTTGGTAACAATTAATGTGTGGCATTAAAAAGCTAATCACTTGAAAAAATTGTGCTATATAACAGACAGCCCAATATACAATAAAGTCATGATTTTGTAAACGGAGTTGCATCTTTATATATCAGTTGAATTTGTTTTAATTGTTCTGTGTAAGCGGACATTTATATGGTGAACTACACCATGAATATGTAATATATAGGCTTAAACTTACCTGCATTTCCTGCTTTTGCCCACTTTTCCAGTTCACATTCTGCAATAATAAATACTTTTACTTTCCCGACTAAAATAATTGCCTTTTGTGTATACTCATTCAAGCAAGAAATAATACACTGCCCCCTCCTTACCTCACGCCCACACAAAAATGAAAATGGTATTGCTATTTCTTTTAGACTGAAATAACAAGCCATATTTACATGTGGGTTAACTAAGCCACAGCGGGCAGCATGGCCCAATGGTAGAGTGCCCGCCTGATGCGCGGTCGGTCTAGGATCGATCCCCGTCAG
>JAECMU010008703.1:0-14901 GCA_016106625.1 Dracogyra subfuscus | reverse complement strand
CCGCATGCACTGGCAGATGTAAGGGAGCATCAGCAGTCCGATCAAGATAGGCAGCAGCAGCGCTTTCACCCATGCTGGTTATATCAAAGATTTTGTCACACAAAACACATGTTGCCTTGCATTAGTCAGTTTTGCATGAACGTAACCAGTCAGCATAAACTGGATTAGCTTCCCATTTACACTATAGAGACACTTGTGACTAATTTTTCTGAATCAACAGATGCCAACACATGCGCAGTTACAACATCTCGTCACTTCTAGTGTGTGTGTGATAATCCGATATCCGGTGACAAATGTCCGGTAACAGGTTTAAAAAAAAATTTCTGTTGAATATTTTTGTCAGTGGATGTTAATTTTTAAATTTAAGGATGTGTTTGTAAAATTCAAGCACTCAAGTCATAAAATTCAGACTTTTTAAGCACAAATTCAATATTTACGAAATTTAATACCCTAAAATTCAATGACTTTTGATCACGTGATTTTTCCTCTGCATCTCACAATTTGAGGCCCCATTTGGTTGACCGATTATGGTGATTACTGTTTAAATCGTTAAATGATGACAAAAGTTAAGTTGTGGGAGATTTTCATAGCAAGTTGGATTAATCATCTTTTGGCTATAAATATTGACAAGAACTTTTTCCCCCCACAATTTCAACATGGCAACTAAACGGAAATGAAACGATTTGTCTTTGGCTCAGAAATATGACGCGGTGCAATTGCTAATTAAAAAAACTCCACAGGCAGAGGTTGCAAAGAAACTTGGATGTTCACAACCACAAGTTTCACGGATATCCAACATGCATGACGAGATATGTGCCCAGTATCTCGCCAATGCTAACCCAGAACGAAAAGGACAGAGAACGGGAAAAGCAGCCAATGTGGCCTTTTAATTATTTGACTGTGGCCAGTCTAATTGAGCTTACGGTGGTTTTATCCATACGTCATGAGGCCCAAATTGGGAGAATCGTAATTAGGGTTTGCATAAATCAACAAGGTCTTAATTGGGTGTATCGTATGTTGAAATTGTACCTTCGGTTTATTGAACATGCCGCTTATTTGAATATATTTTTGTTGCACGAGGCACATCCAAATAAGCAGATTTGACTAGTATAGGACTGAGTATAGAAGCAAATATGATGATTTACAAACCAGTATGTGTCAGGCATTGAATCTTTTTAAGGATTCTGCCAGGATCATAAATATGATTAATAGATATTTTGTTTATTCATTCTTATAAATCTTGAACCCAAAATCTGAGATTCACAGAAACAGGCTAAACTCATTTGCAGCTTGTATGTGTATATCAAAAGTATAGTGATCATATAAGAATACAGTTCAGTTAAGCTTACCAACAAACGAGAAATACCCGGCATCAAACCTATTTTTATATTGAACAAAGTCAACTCTCATCCACACGGACCAATTAAGTACCTTGCTTGTTAGTTTTGAGACAATGGGTCTTCCTGGCAGAGCGAACAGTTTTTCAACTCCTCCAGTCTCTTTCCAATGCATGAGTTTTTTGGTAGGAGGGGCCAGGTCAAGAGTCGTCACAATGTCCGACGTATCAGAAAGCTGCAACTTCATCGTTTCACTGGGGATTCCCTTCTGCTCGTCGACAATCAGCTTCCTTTTGCGTTTAGTCTTCTTTTCCGTTCCTGATAATAAAATGATAATTGCATTGCATCAATACATTAATAATAGTTTTAAAAAATAAAACTATTTTGTAGGTCTGACCATGTCAATTAAACCCCCTGCAATTGCCCCCTGCAATCGGCAATGCTATGGACTATATTTAAGTGGGTGTTTTTTTGTTTGTTTTTTCAATGGCACGTTTTTTTGTGTGTTTTTTTTAATTACAGGGGCTGCAATAGACAAGTGCACAACTGCTATAAAATCAACATTAGGCTAATTGATTTCTACTCGTTCCTTTCACCATTCCCAAGTCTTGACTACTTGTTTTGTTTTACTAACTAATAAGATTTGGGAAAATAACTATTTGTGATCAACCTGTTAACAATTTTAAGTCAGTCACCAAGTAACTGAAAGTATAATTCAGCCCTTGAAATTCAAATCATCTTGTGATGGTAAATAAATGCTCGATAATGGTTAAAACTAAATTTTCAGATTAATTTTGCAACACAACTTTTAAGGGATGTAACTTCATAATAAACATTTGTTGTTGGTCGTCTATAGAAACTCTTTCAGTCTTACCACACAACAATCATCTGAGCAGCAATGACAATATTTTTTTTATAAGTTTAACAAATAGTAACATGAACAAAATATTAAATGAGGATTTGTGATTTGTACCAAGGTAGCATTTAACAGAAATTGTACAGTGGACAAGATGGCCTACCAGCTACTGCGGTCACATCTAATGGTTCCAAGGCGAAAGCTTCTTCCTCGTTTGGCACTAATGTGGTTTGTTCTCCTGTAGAAAGAGCTGAAGCTCCAGCGGCAGATACCGTATGTACGGGAGGCGCCAGTTCAGAATCGTCTTCAGCAGGGTGCGACACAGCCTTCACTTCTGTAAATACACAATCATTTTAAGAAAACCATTCCACAGGAAAATGGTTATTCAAGTTTCACTTTTTTTCTCTCTTTTTTTAATTTTTTTTTGTTTAGTAACAATAGTAAATAGTAAAATGTGTTCAAAATATTTGTATCCAATAACAAATGGAAACTACCTATTGATATAAAATAACCAGAGACAAAGTATAACAAGAGGGAAAAGAAAGGCAAAAACCAACAGTAAAAGTTGAAATTAAATAAATGTGGTCCTCTATCTAACAAGGATAAATTGATATGACAATGTAAACAAAACATTTTGTGACTTGAATAATATTTGGCATGACAACGTTGATCAGGGTTCATACAGCCATTCACCATATAAATTCAAGGCCTTTTCAAGGCTTTCAAAATACTTTTCAAGGCTATATACAAGTAACATATATATATATATATATATATATACATACATACATACACACACACGAGTCCCCAAAACTGGCTTCAGTTGCCGCCATTTGCATACACGTTTCCGTTATTTTCCGGAACGAAAATTACCGACTTTCAAAGGGCAATAACTCTTTATTTCGTACATTGCAAAACAATTCAATGATCAATTATCGAATAAATGTTCCGTGTTAAAAAACTGTTCAAGCATGAATTTGTAAACAAATATATATATATTTATACAATTAACAATTGTTTAAAAATATTTAATTTGCTATTATTCCCTAAATTCAAGGGCTTTTCAAGGCAAAACTACACTTTTCAATGCTTATTTCTGTTTCAAGGCAGGGCCACAAATTCAAGGCCTTTTCAAGCTTGTGCGAACCCTGTTGATGGAATGAAGCTAAATTCCACTTAAAAGGGTTTCTATTTCTGATAAAACACAAGATTCAATAATTTGTATTTGTTACAAGTAATATTTCCACCCCTCTTCTTTTTTTTGTTGGTTTTACTGATAATGGATAATTAGGATAAGTTTATAATGAAGATAAAAAGAAAAAAACAATTTACCTGCTGGTTTTGCCACAGCTTCCTCCACTTCTTGAGCCATGGACACTTCTGGCATTGGTGTGTCACTGAACAAACCCCCAGCATCCATGAATTCTCCACCTGCATCACAAACTTACATGTTAAATGAATATATCCTAATATTAAGACAAAAATACACGCCAGGCAGTGAATAAGATTTTATTTGTTAGGATATCGCTTGAAACTAGGTAAAAATAATGTAATCTGAAAACTGTGAAATTCCAGATCCTAATTTTCTGTTTCCAATATAAAATCCAGGATTCACAAAAGTGTGGAATCCTGCAAAATTAGCAGCCAGCACACTAACTTTGAAGGTAAAATACTGTTCCAAATAATAACAATACATTACATGCTAATTATCATACAAGGTCAGTTTAAACTGGACCCCAAAAATGATTAGTAATTTGTAAGAAAATCTATTAAAAAAAAAAAAAAGTTTCATTTAGCCAAAGAGCCAAGTACATGATTTTCGCTTTTAAATTAATAATGAAATAAATTTAACAAATTCAACTTTAAATTACATTTGACGATGATAACCTACATTATTTGCATAATCAGCCTGCATTTTAAAACAATGTATTTTACATTTACGAGTAATGGACGTTGGATAATACTTTACAGGCACTGAATTTGGTCATTTTTAATTATTCCTGGAAGAATGGTAAAATGATGTGATGTATATATATATATTTTGATAATTTTCTATCCGATAATCTTATGTTTCCGATTATCTGGGTCCTAAAAGATTATTTTCTCAGGGTCGGTGGAAAATTTTGCCACATTACCTATCCAGTTATTTTGTACCAAATATCAATTAACATTTTCTCTGCTGGTTTGTCAGGTGTGGTAAAATTTCTAAACAAACTAAGTCTTGGCACCACAAACCGATAATAGAATGGAATGTTTTTTATCGACGTCGTCAATGTCGTTTTCGAGAAAATACTGTTCCAAGCGTTCCAAGTACTCGTCCCAGTCTGCTGTTTCTAACTCAAGTCTTCAATCTTTAAGTATACTGCCATGTTTTCGGTGGCTTCCAAACAAATTAATGTCAAAATATTTTCTACACAACCATTTGTGAATCCTCGTCGCGTTGTTGTGTCTATTCGTTAAATATTCATCACAAACAGAATGGTCTGTCAAACTTTATTAGCGCCAAATGGAACAGACGACAATTCTTACACATCTGCGCACTAAAACATTAATGAGGCCATGCTTGGGTTATGACAGTTATTTAACATGGGGCCCTTTAAGGTTTATAATGTAAAACACTACGACCTGAAATTATTTCACCAAATTAAAATAAAATTTGCCAATTGTTTTTAAAATTCGCAGTTGGCGAATTTGGCAAGTGCCAGAGGTAGCCCTATTTTCTGGTTTATAAAGTACCAAACAATAAAACTAAAATCTTACCAAAGAGGCCAGGGTCAACATCACCAAAGTCATCATTATTATCATCATCGTCATCACCAGCGTCTGATCAAAAACATAATTAGTAATAAAAAGTAACACAACAATGGTTAATATGAACAAAATGAAAAGACAGTGTCTCCGACACCAACAAACGTAAATATTTCTGAAATAAAATAATTAGAATTTTAGTTTCCCCCCAAAAAATTTTATTTAAAAAACCCTGTTAACAACATACTTACATTACATCTGAAATAAAACTATTAAAAGTGTCCTTTTTTATTATTCAAAATAAATTAGTTTACTAGTTAAACATTTCAAAACAGAAATGGAAAAATATAACTGCTTCATACAAAGATTATAAAACATTACTTTTCGAAAATATCTGTTAAATTCACATAACTTTTGAAACTTGTCGTAAAAGGAAATAATTCTCAAACTGCATGGCTCTCTTCTAGGGTTACAAAATGCTTAGCATTATTCTCCAATTATTACTAAATTCTTTAGTAGTGCACTGGATTGAAGAACATTTTTTTTTTAAATAATGAACAGGACTATACAATTTCAAACTTTACTTGAAAAGGAGTTATGTCAATTGAGTATTTGATTTTGTTCTTGCATAACCCATCATGACAACGAAAATAAATCGTGAATTTAATGTGAGAAGAAATCTATCTTTCATAACATTTTCTGCTAGGACTGATCATTAGGTAAATTTTACACCAAAGGTAAACTAGTTATGACAAATGAGGTGGCATGATTCACAATTTATAGTGTTTTCCCTAGCTTGTTTTAGCATGGTGTGGCACCATGCCTCAATAGTCTAGCACCATGCTGCCCTGAGATTAAACAAGCCTTTTTTAGTAATTAATTCTAAAATTGCCTTTATAAAACACAAAAAAGGTATTATTAGTTAATAAAATATGCCTTTTATATCCTTTTCCATTCATTTATTAAAGCAAACACATAAATTACATTAATGTTTATTTCAATTAATTTTTGTCTTATTTTTAATGAAAAACAAGTGTCCCGAAAATGGTAAAAATGTCCTCAAAGTGTTTGGTCTACCATCCTTGTCAAATGTCAAAGCAAATCACTAATTTTTGATAGTTTCTTCAATTTGTGGGGGCCTGGTGCATATCAGGACCGTTAACTTGAATGCATGTCTCATCAGTCAGTATGAAGCCCAGTTACATTAATCAATTAGTACAAACTTAAGAGAATTAAACAAAAACAAATTGATGAAAATTAAAAATTCCAAACGAAAAGAATCCAGAGATTTTATCCAAGATTTTCTGCAGTCTAATGTCTGATGGGATTAAGAAAATAAGCACTATTTAATTACAATTGGAATGTTGTTAGGCCATTGAATGATGTGATGCCCCATTGTTAAATTACTTCATCAGAATAAGACAAAATTATAAAAATATTTACACAAATTAGAAATTTTCAGTGCAATTTACTTTTGGGAAGGGGCCCATGTTCAGTACCGCAGAATTCCTGGATAAACCCCTAGAATCACAATTTAAACATAAATCTGATGTACCCATAAAAGCGTCTCCAACTGTTCCTCCAAATCCATCTTCCCCAACAGGAGGCTCCAAATCAACATCCATAGATTTCTCCATTGATGTGCTGTTTCCAAGAGTCTTGTCACGGCTTTCAATAGGCACAGATGACAAATCATGTGATTTGTAAAGTGTTTCATCAAGATGGGATGCATCTCGCAGAATTTCCCGTTCGTCAAAACCTATGTCACCGGCACCTAAAGATTTGTGGAATTTTTTTATTTAATAATCATTTTTAGATTCTGGAAAAATCTGTTTATCTTTGAATACGAACCCCAAAGAGAACATAATATATTCATACATACTGCATCACATTTTCTAGGATTGTACAATTCAAGTTTATGAAAAACAGAATAAGTTCTTTGATTACAAATGAACAAATTTAAAAACATGTACAAATAATATAAAAAAGGGGGAACATTTTACAAAGTTGTCAAACTTGGTCCAGAGAATAATAAAAAAACACGATATAACATAGGCTACTCAATATTAACAGAAGGGGGAAAAACAGGAGATCCACTTCTATTTTAAGTATGAAAATCAAATAGAAAATTACTATAAGTCATTCCAGAAAGATATGTAATGAGCATGGAAGGTTACTTTTAAATCTGATGGGTGCCGAGTATATGAATGATGATGACAGTATTTCATATATAACACTAATGTCTTAAGATATAAAAGGAAACTGCTCATACGGAAAAACTGGCTCTTTTCTGGGAGGGATGTAGCTTAAAGGCCAACTTTATCAAGGACAATTGCAAGCCATTTGGATTTCAAAATTTACAGTTCTTTGCAATATGATCATTACGGAAACGTTTTTATTTATTTTTAATCATGGAGGATTAAGTTATATAAAAAGATTTTCGGCTCTGTGATTTTGTTAATACGCTACCAGCACATAATCAGAAATGATCGTTTCTGTGAAATCCTGAATAGCTCTTATGACCTACTGTACATCAGACAAGCGATCTATCTGCACTAGAAATTTAATGTAGTAGATACATATTTATTTTTAAAAAAGCAACTAAGACTGCCTTCTGCAACTACAAAACATTAACTTCTGGAATAGCAATAGGCTTAAAGAAACACAAAACATTCCAATTGGAGTCCCATCTCTTCGATATTCAGAAAGCAAAATGGCTTTGATGGTTTAGGTGCCATCTTGGGGTCAAAGGTTAAATTAACAGGACAATGATAAAATCAACTATCCCACATGAAAGGAACAAAATATTTTATGAATATGAAAGAAAAATAATGTAAGCATGAACTTTGTTGTTCCAACACTTTTAAAACGTTTTTGAGAATTATTCACAGGCAAACTGTTCTAAAAACCAGTAAAAACAAATAAATAAAAATAAAAAGTTCATCTTTAAACTACTTTTTCAAAAAGCTACTTAAAAAAACAAATAAGCGACTTGAATACCAATTTCATTACTGTTATGCAGTTTCTCACAAAAATACTACCTAGGCTTTTATCAATCAAATTAAAATATTTTAAATTTTTTTACTTGCCAGGTGTCATTCACCCACACATATTTTACTAATTTGCTTGAACAAATTAATAATAATAATAATAATAATCATAGGCAAGTAAGTTGCTTTGCTTAGGTACTAACAATTTGAAAACAAATTTCCATGAACATTTGTTAAATCAGTTTAAGACCGATACAAGACATGCATTTAACAAAGTTATTTTACAAGAAAAATGTCACTTGCTACAATTGCTGAAGCAATGCGATGTCTGAAACCTTATCAACGAATAAAACAATGTTAAACATAAAATATACTTCATTTTGGTCATGTTTCGAATTTAAGATGAGTTTTGCAGATGACTAAATTCAACACTACGGAAATAACCTACACAAATTCTATTTTCGGATGCCTGTGAATAAGACTATGGCCAGACTCCAATTGGAAAGGAGATCAACCTTTGACCCCAAATAGATGACACCTTACCCCGATCAGATCCACATGGAGAATCGATGGGGTCATCATCATGAAAATTTGAATCACAGTCCGAGTGACCATCTGCCCGGGAATTATGGGAAGTGTAATCCCATTCACAGAATCCTGGGTCGGAGTCCAAACCCAGACCACTGTCCAGATGCTCCAGTTTGTGTTTATCATCACACGGCTTATTATTAACAATCTCTGAGTTGAAGTTATCACAGTTAACATTGAGACACAACCGTTTACTCCCTGAATTATTATTAGTATTGCACAACTGTTTACTGAAACTCCCTGAGATGGGTGAAGTAATAGTTGTGCTGAACTCAGTGGCACACATTTTGTCTGGTGGGACATTAGAATTAATGTCTTCATCACTGTCAAGGCTTATACCACTGTCCACAGTGATACGTGATGACCGATCAGACAGTGGCGTCGTAATGCCACTTTGTGCCAAGCACTTGCTACAAGTGGACAAAGGTCTATTTTCTGTGTACAAAGTCGTGTGACAAATTGACAGAATCAACTCAAAATCTAATGGAGTTCTTGTGAAATCGGTATCATAACCATTTATTATTATACACATATCTTTTTCACTTATTTCTCCGCCAAAACCTTCATCGATGTTACCTGGTAAAAATGAAAATTTTACATTTTCTTAGTAAACTCAATTCATACTTTATGAAAATAATTAAACACATTAAAAATATACTTACAAATTTAAAAACTATAACCAAAGAATTGCAGTAAATGCTTATACTTTATTGATAAAAAATTAAGCATTTGATTCACTAAGCAAATCTTTCTGGTTTTCCCCATCTCACTGAACCAATGCAATCTATATGCAACTCTTTCTTAATGATGTCTGCAAGCCAAAACAAAGTATTCTTACTAAAGACATAAAAATATAGTAAAGCCTCACCAAAGCCATCATCGCCCATAAAAGCTATGCTGCCTAAATCTTCTCGCATTGTGATTTCTTCTGGTCGACTCTGATTCACAGAAAACTGTGCCTGTACATCAATATCTCTGAAGTCAGAAAAATTAATAAATTGTAATAATTATGCAACAATTAATATATATGGTGTAATAATGACATCAATCTAAAAATAAGGCATCTGCAGTTAAATTGTTTTCTGTTAAGTTTTAACTCTATCAGGGTTTTAAGCAGTTAAGCAAATTGCTAAATGTAAATTAAATGTCTAATTTGGCAAATTTATCTGGCCATTAACTTGCCAATACATTAGTTATTAAAAATCAACATGACCCTTTTAGGTATATTGACATTTTGTCCGTTTCCCTAACTGAAACATGAATATTTTCTCAGGTTACAGGATTTTAAATTTCATGGGAAAAACCTTACGGTTTCATGTGTTGTGACCATGGGAACCCACTGGAAACTAGTCATTAATTACGGTAAATTCTTTACAATTTTATTTGGAAATGCTTACTCCAAATCAGCCAGTGTTGTTTCAAAGTCATGAAAGTTTTCCTGAAGTGTTATAGCAGCAACAGCCGCTTCTCTGTTCTCTTCCGGCAAATCGACGACACCCGGACGAAAAGCCATCTTTATCTTCACAAAGGCTTCATTACAATCAGCTAAGAGGTATTTTGCCTTTCGGGAATAAATCCTCACCACTCCAAGCAAAAGATGACCTGATGTACGCAGAGCCATTTTTACCTGAAAATATTAAAAAGTATATGTCAATAAAATGGTTAAGTTTGTTTTGAATAACGACCCAAAATGTTTGAGGAATACTTGAGCATTCCCCCATTACTATATCCTGTTTTTGTTTTAAAAAACACTCCAAAGATCTGTCTAATCTAGAGTACTTACCATTTGTCATACTGCTAAACAAAATATAGACAAAGTAAATCTTTACCTTTGGTTTTAAGATTGCGTCCACACTGCTGTCAATGTTGGTCTCGAAAACATGAGCTTTTGTCAATTTTTTGTCCCAATGTGCTGCAAGCCAAATTCGAGCCAGTGGCCCCTTCTTGCTGAGCACAAAATGTGCGTAAAACATTTTGAATGTTTTGGATGTTTAACTTAATAGCACCTGAAATACACAAAGCAGACAAGAAAATTTATATTAACTGAAAATGGTACAAAAAAACATGCCCTTATGAAATAATATTAGGCCAACAGGGTTTTATCACCTATGTTGCTAGACTCCGAATATCGGCACCATTCCCCAAGGCTATGTCGTTTTTTTCCCCAATTTGGAGTTTGAAAAATCCCGATATGAATGCTAAAACTTTCCCATTTGTATTTGTTTCCTTTTAATATTCTTGAAGCTCTTTCCTATTGCTTTTTATTAAATCATTGATCGCTTTCGATAAGAATAAACAACAATCAATATTTTTGTTGCTTTTAACAAGATTTTGTAAAACGACGCAAAAATTCCCAAGTTGAAAGCCATGGGAGTCAAGTCAAATTTCAGAAATAAAACCCTGGCCAAATAAAAAAAACTGTTTCCAATTGCATCCACTTTTATTAATATACGAAGTAATTAATAGCATCTGATATCTGCCTGAAACTTTCAATGTTGAGCAACAATTGGCAAAAAATTATCACCAAGATTATGAAATCTTGTAGCACTCCAAGATCACAATCATGTTAATTTTAGTATCACTTTATTATCAAGATAAGAACTTAATTGTAACCACTTTGTCCCTCTCAAACAACGGTTTCTGGTTTGCAAAGTACAAGTTAATATTTTCTGGGTGTTTTTTTTGTAAACAAAATGCAGTAATACTAACACAAGCGCACTGTCAATAAGTTATTTGTGGTACATTTGGACCGTGCTTTGTAACAGGGTTCTTACACTTGTACAAACATGAAATTCTTATTTTTCCAGGACATGAAATGTTCAATCAATGAATGTTTTTAGAAGAAATTGTTGACAAAAAAATAAAAGGTCATGAGAACAGAAGTAAAGTTGAGGAAAAAATAAAATTTACTGCTTTTTCCAGGACGCGTAAGAACCCTGTGTAATGTATTCTTTTCAAATCAAGCGTACATCAGACTGTTGCATAATTTTATATTTAATTAAGTACAACATTCATGACTTAACTACGATATTATTCACTGATTGGTGAATTGAAAGAACTTTGGGGTCAATGTAGGGGGCATGACGTAATTCATTGTTAAAAATGTACCAGTTAATGGGTGGCAAAAAAGGAATCCTAAAGCTACACAAGTGGGGGAGGGAGTAGGGGAAAAAACACCTATGAGAGCACAAATCTTTACCAATAACGAATTAATAAATAAATGAATGTTTAACGACACCCCAGAACGAAAAATACATCGGCTATTGGGTGTCAAACTATGGTAATGAAAATAAATAAGGTGATGATCAACATCAATAGAAAAATTCAAGATTTAAATAAAAACATTGTAAATACAAATATAATTTCACGGATAATATCACAGTGTAAATACAAATACAAATATCACTGATAGACTTTTTATTCAAACTTTAATTTGTGCTGTATTGGCCATTCTCCGAAGAGAATGTTACACCCCTGCACCACAGTGAGGTTACAGCACGTGCAGGGGCTTTAACAATAAAGGAAAAAGGATATTTTAAATTATAAAAGAATTGTTGCGTTTTTCAATGGGGGTTTTCTCATTCCAACAAGTACACCACAACTGGTCAAAAGCTGTGGTATGTGCTTTCTTGTCTGAGAAAGTGCATATAAAAGACCCTTGCTGCATTAGGAAAACAGGATAAGATTTCAAACTTCATGGAAAAAAAATTAAAATTGTTGAATAGTTGTACTTTATATAACATGAAAAACAAAATTTTGGTTCTGTGATTTTACTGACATGCAGGGCTTTAGATTGCATTAAAGTCGAGGCAATAAACGTTGTTCCCAAAATACAGATGCCCAAAGTAAGTATAAACATGCTGACCTCAAAATATCTCACCTCAAAACCACTGAAATATTAAGTTTATTTTCATTAAAACAGCTTGAAATGCAGTTCTGAATATTGACAACTCTCCAGTATCTGTTATAATGATAGTAATTATTAGTATTGACCTAAAATGACCTTCCTGTACTTAGAAGTCCCTATTGTGCCCAATTAGTGAGATCTAAAGCCCTGGACATGGTACCTGAAATTTTCATTATCCTGTAATCTGAAGGCCTGGGGAAAATGTACCAGATTTCCTGTTTACTGGAAGTCAGAATTACCAAATGTTTGACATCCAATAGCCGATGACTAATAAATCAATGTACTTTCACCATTTTCGGGGCACTTGCTTTTCATTAAAAATACAGTCCTCGAAATTTGTGGTGGCAATCAGACTTTCGTTTTTGAAAAACCCAGGAGTGCTAAAATTTGCACTCCTCAAAATGCTTACGAGGGGGTGGGGATGAAAATCACTCCTCAAAATGCAGATGAAAAGTTGCACCCCCTCAAAATAAACAGAATTAGCGGCAAGAGAACAAGAGGAATTGCATCCATGAACATAATTAAGTTTGAGGAGTAATGATTTCTAAATTAAATATCTTAAGAGTTAATGTTTTTTGTGTTTCCAAAATAAATATCCTAATTCAACTAATATGATGATTGTTCTCAAAGATGAAGGAATGGGCCACTGCAGTCTTACACAAGAAAAAGAAACAGCATGAACACAACATGAATCGATTTTTTTATGTATTATATGCATATCATGTTGCTTTAAAATTCTGAATCTGTTCTATCTACATTACCGAGATCTTTTAATCATGGTAATCTGTTGACTTTATTAATAAAGAATTAAAACTGCAGAATATGATTTCTGTATAGACACAAACTTGTGAACTGAATATGAATTGACATTATAACAATTATGGTATTGTTATTAAGAATTCTAACTTTTAGTAAAACTCTCACAAAAATGTCTGTGGCAGTATTGTGAAACAGAAAGAAGAAATATCTGTGAATACATCACTATGCTAACTGAAAAAAAAATCTGCTTTATTAAATAGGTTGTTTCTTGGAGTATGTGTTTATATTGATATTGACACGCTCAACAGAATTATGGAACAACAAAGTTTTCCCGATTGTCAAATCAACGAGATCTTGATAATAAGTGAACTCCTAGCTGATTGGATTAGAATAAAGATAACCAACAAATCATGTTTCAATTTATAAAAAAGCATTATAGGAAGTTCATTGTTAACAGAATGAAAAGATTTGTGGCATTGTCGATTGGATTCAATAATTGATTAAAACGGTAGTTAAAAAATAATAATACAATCGCAATTTGTTAAATTTAGGGGTGCGTTATTTCGTGCCCGTCAGACTGAGTTGATGGGGGTTCACCAGTGTGATTGTGCTCGCACCCATCAAAATCGAAGGTCTGGGCAATCAGCAATGCCATCCCAAAACTGATTTGCGACAGCATTTCATTGCCATCGCAAATCTGAGTTTAATGACTGCATGCGAAGCCACTGCCATGTTTTTAGCTAATGAGCTTTGTGATTTTTGTGAACAGGAGAAATATACATACACAAGCACAAACGTCAAGGTTTACATAGTCAACAGAATATGCCATTAGCAAATTCTGCTTGGAATGAAATTGCAGTTAAAATACTTACTTTGAAACCGTCTTCACTTTGAATTAAAAAAGGGACATACCCTAGTTTTTAAACAATAAGACAGTTTTTACTATTCGAGGTGTTTTTTGATAACTGAAATCATACTTTACTTAAATTTTATTGTTTAAAGTATCCATTTCCGTACATTCGAAGTGTTTTTGGTCATCCTGATGTTTTTTAATATCACAAAATCCATTTCTCATATTTTTAAAAAGGCACGTGCCTCTGAGAAGTAACAGTTATGTAGTCGAATTGTATTCATTTTAGAGGGTATTTCACCATTTGAAAGTCAAAGACTCATGTTTATAACTTTATCAAATGTGTTACAGGTTTGTAAATTAAACTAAAGTGTAACTTTAAAGGAAAAAAAGACTATTTCAGCTGACACGCATGGCAACGTTCTAAACACCGGACTTTTTTCCTTCAATTCAAAGTGAAGACTGTTTCAAAGTAAGTATTTTTTGGTCTCAGTGAGCTCGAAATAGATCACAATATACGATTAGGGTGTAAAACTGATGGTAATCGCTATTTTGACCGCAATTTCGTTTCGAAGAAAATTCCTCGGGACCGATGTCCAGAATTTGCTAATGACGTATTCTGTTGACAATGTAAACATCGCTGTTTGTGCTTGCACGCAAGGTTTACATTGGTGAACCAGAGGACAATAGCAGGGCTCGAAACTCGTCAAAAATTATGGAGGCCCAAAAACAAATATCTGGGCCACTAAAATTTCAATAATATTGATTTGAAGAACCATTTCTGCATAGCAAAGATACCAACATCAGTGTTCTACGTTGCGACCAAAATGGTCGCCAATGCGACCAAAATGTTGGTGTGGCGACCG
>JAECMU010008700.1:0-21355 GCA_016106625.1 Dracogyra subfuscus | reverse complement strand
CTCTCTCTCTCTCTCTCTCTCTCTCTCTCTCTCTCTCTCTCTCGTGTCTACATGTGATATATGTGCTACACGCTGTCAACACTAAGTCTTATCTTAAGTACATATTTATTTAAGATAATATGTTGGAGAGGTTTCTATGTGGTCATACCATGCGAATGTTGAACTCGATGGGCCGTAGGTTACGTAGCTAGACTATAGTAGAGCATTATAGAGTTAAGGTCATTAAACTCAGAACAAAGCATGGGTGTCGGAAGCGGGCAAATTATGCATCCCCTAGCTGAAAGGTGAATTAAGGTACAAACTGTCTCATCCCCCAGTTGCTGACAAATTCTGACATTTATGCTAATAAAGCAAGTTTACAAACAAAGAAACAATCGCAGACATTTTGACAAAACGAATAAATAGTACAACTAAACACAAATAAATAAATAAATAAATAAATGAAACAGTACCTTACGGCTCATTGGTAGAAATATATGTAGCAGTAGATTGTTTCCTATCAAACTCCATTGTATTAAACTAAATAACTTTGGTTTCAAATGTTCTGACGTATTGTTAAACATATTCGTTTCGTTTAGTTTCCTACTCTGTGTTTTTAGGGGTTATTTATATTTATTATTATTATTATTATTATTATTATTATTATTATTATTATTATTATTTGTTTAAATCATTAATATTTTCAACCAATTGCAGGGTTTGAACTTAAGAATTGGTCTTCCATGGGTAAAACGGCCCACCGACGACAATTTTGAGCCTGCTTATTTTTAAGTGACATTTGCATCAAATACACATGACTAAAAGGTCATCTTTATGTATGTAGACATATTGTTTATTGTGAAAATTTAAAAATATTGGCAGATAACGTACACCAGGTGTATACATTTTGCCATTATTGAGGAACTTTACCCATTGATGCTATCTAACTACGGCAATTTATATCTCAACGACGGCAATTGCCACCGGTGCCGCCGTTAAGTTCGAGCCCTGATATTGAACTTATTTTGTTCCTTATCTGTGTGTGTCACCAATAGATCGCTGATTTGTTCATATTTAGGTATTGTTATCATCCATCCTTTCAATCTTTCATTTACTCACTCACATGCTCATCCTTTTATGCATTCATAAGCAGCTCATCCTCGTATGATTGTTTCTGAAATATTCATCAACGAAAAAAAGAATATAACGTCTTACGTCTGGGTCAAACGTCTGGCGTTTGGTTCTTGCATGATGTGGAATGTCTTTACCGATGACTCCAACCATCATACAAACCACTGTAACTGTGTAACACAGCATTTCTCCAGCTCTAGCTTTGTCGCAGTCTGTTGTCCTCTTCTGTTAATATAAAAATTTCAAAACAACCAGAGCCGAATAGAATCCGGTTCTTCTTTTGCAGAATATCCAACACGAAATCTGATGCGAATCTTTGCAACAACGACTACATAATTTACAAACAGTTCATTTTGATAAATTTAAGTTTGACCTAAAATGCCGTCTGCATCAACAATTTTGAAAGTTATTCACAGTTATAAACTGTGGTGTCGCTAGACATTTGACGCGAAATATGAATCTGGTATTTGCATGTAGCTCAAAATCAGATGTCTTACGACAGGTCAGCCGATGGATACTCTGGGTAACATCTACACTGTTTTCGCTGTTCGTGTTGCTTAGATAGACGGTTTGGCTAGCCAGATACCCTGGATATGACCGACATTTGATTCCACACTCGAGGTCATTTTATCAGCGATTTGAAAATAAATCCCAAACTTTGTTTGCTTGTCGCATTAATGCAATCCACAACTAGTCCACCCAGACAACAGATCATGGACGTGTTAATATGTTTGTTTAATTTGGGGTCGTGTAAATTTAAGAGTAGAGGTAAACAATGTGGGTTTGTACAGACAATTATTTCTTTTGCAGTCATTTGAGATGTTCCATTTATTTCTTGTAGACTAGAAACCAAAATATGTTGCTGCACGTAGTCGAAAGGGCGGTCCAAATGAGACAGTTGCTTTGGGGTCCAGACCATAACAGAACTTGAAACCACCTTTAAAATTAAGAGCTAACGGGCGGGTCGATCCTCATCGGTGAGCCCATTGGGCTAAATTTCGTTCCTGCTAGTGCACCATGACTGGTATATGAAAGTCGTGGTATGTGCTATCCTGTCTGTGGGATGGAGCATATAAAACACCCCTTGCTACTAATGGGAAAATGTAGCGAGTTTCCTTTAATATATGTCAAAATTACCAAATATTTCACATCCAATAGCCGATATTTACTAACTCAATGTGCTCTAGTGGTGTTATTAAATAAAATAAACTTTAACTTAACTAAGAGCTAAGAAAATATGGATATGGGACATTTTGTGTGATTAAGAAAACTGTTCAAGCAAGCCTGTCGTGGACACAACGCCTGACTTAGCCAGGGAGAACTATTCAAGACAGGGAAGGGTGGCTACGGAACTCTTTGCATAGCCTGTATACAATTACAAGGAGCAGGTCTAGCTTAGTTGTTAGAAAGTCGCCTCGGGTGCATGGGTTCTAGGATCGAACCTCCTCGTCGAACACATTTACTGACTGGGTTTTCCCCATCCTAACCAGTGCTCCACGTCTGGTATATCAAAGGTCGTGGTATGTATCTTGTGGGAAAGATCTCTTGCTGCTAATAAGAAAATGTAACGGGGTTCCTCCAAGTCTAGACCATATGTCAGAATTATCAAATATTTGACTTCCAATAGCAGATGATGATGTGATCTAGGGGTGTCGTTAAACAAACAAACTTTATATCCAATTACGGTCCACGCACGTTCATACTGGGCGTACCTAGTGACTAAAGTTTGTTTGTTTTGTTTAATGACTAGAGCGCATTGATTGATTAATATATATATATATAACTAAGTTTAACATATTGTTTTCGCAAGAAACCCGCTACATTTTTCTATTAGTAGCAAGGAATCTTTTAAGTGCACCATTCCACACACAGGATAGCACATACAGCGAGCCAGAATCCACTACTTATTTCTTCTCTGTGTAACCAGCTTCAAGAACTGATCTGGCTATGAACATCACTATTTTTGCGTCTTTTAAATTAGTGGACAGTCTGCTGATTCCTGCTGTTACTTGTTATATCTCTCTCTCTCTCTCTCTCTCTCTCTCTCTCTCTCTCTCTCTCTCTCTCTCTCTCTCTCTCTCTCTCTCTCTCTCTCTCTCTCTTACTTCAAATATCTACAGAATTAAAAACGATTAGGATCATTAAAAAAAAAAACCCAGACAAATATTAACGGAATATGATTATTACTGCATAGTTTATTAATGCCATTTTGATTGCAACTTAACAAAATAAACGGGTATAGAATTATGACAATGTCGTTTTCATCGAGTATTACAATAATAAGCACAAAATGCTAAAAATGTAATATATTATTGGAAGAAAACACTCCAGTAGACGAGTTTTCCCTGACATTTCTCAAATACACAACTTACGAAATGTAATAGCAGTTCGCTCATGACTTTATAAACATAATAATGCCGAGATGCTAATAAATAAGTGTTATTTTATATCTTCTTTAACGTCTCAAGTTTGAATTGTTACATGAAAAAGAAATATATAACGCCAACTAGTATAAAAAGTAAAGGTAATTGCATTAAACCTAGTGTGCTAGCGATGTCCTTTAATTAACGTCTTCATCTGAAAAATTACTAGTATATCGAAAGTCGTATTTACTTTTCTCTCTGTTATAAATTAGATGAAATAACTCACTTCCACCTAAGTGCGCAAGAAATGTGTTTATAAAAAAAGGTGTTTCTACTAAAAAAAATTGTAAAACAAAATTGCAATTAGGCGTAGTATATGAGTATTACCGATGGGCAGATTTAAAAAGCCAAAGACACCTTTTAGTGACAAAACATACCAAGTAGCCATCATGATACAAGTCTTCTTACTGTTCTTTAAATCCAGAGAGAAGCAAACTCAAGACTTTAGAAACATCTTCAGATTTTAAATGCATCGTACTTGTACTGGAAAGACTATATTAAATCGTATTAGAACGGCTCTTGGCGTCTACAATTCAAAATCCTCTGGCAGACGATTTTGTTCTTTGCGTTGATCGGAGAATCATGTCAGCTTAACAGACCTGTAATATATCTTTGGATATCCTCCTTTATTAAAGCCTTGAATCAACACTTTCAAGTTTTACTAACACGAGTCCTGAAGTTTACCATTCAAACCCTTCAAGCAGACGATATTCTTCTTTGTCTTGGTCCTTTCAACCTAACAGACCTGTACTTGTATATCTGGATCTCCTCAAGTTATTAAATCTTGGAATCTATAATTTTAAAGTCTTGCTAGCACAGATATTGATGTCTACAATTCAAAATCCTCAAGCAGAAGGTTCTCTTCTTTGTCGTGGTCGGACAGACCTTTCAACCTAACAGACCTGTACTTGTACGTCTTGATCTCTTCCTTGTGCTGGTATTGATCCTGGTCCTCAAAGTATGTGAACTTCATGTGGACTCCGTACAGAAGCTTCACCACAAAGTACTCGGCGATGAAAAGAATTATCGTGAATATCAAATTGAAGCACAGGTGCATCCCAAAGGCTGCCTGAGCGAAGGCAACGTTCCTGTGGTCAGTCCTGTCCCAGTTAGAAGGTTCTCCACCTGAATATTACATACAAATGTAACATTAAAATAAAGTTAAAATGAGAGGAGTTTAAAAATAATAAGATGGAGGAATTCATTTCATTTAAACTTATTTTCGTGCTTATATGCAATTAAGGTTCAGGAACCTTGTCCTGGATACATACAACGGCTATCTGGGTTATATGTTCAAAACAGTGGGTTAGTTGTTTGTTAGAGAGAGAAGAAGGTGTAGTGGTCTTACACCTACTCATAAAGTTGTTAAAACTCACTCGTACCCAGTACTTACCAGCCTTATGTTTGATGGCTTAACTATGACACCGCCGAGGACGGTAGAGAAAGTAAAATATTGATTATATTATATGTCAAGCCAGAGACTTCGTGTTTTACATATTTTGACGAAACATGGAGAATATTCTGTGATTTAGAGAGAGAGATATTATTTTTCGCCTTCTTTGTTTAATGAATTCACACCAC
This sequence comes from Dracogyra subfuscus, assembly GCA_016106625.1. Taxonomy (NCBI): domain Eukaryota; kingdom Metazoa; phylum Mollusca; class Gastropoda; order Neomphalida; family Peltospiridae; genus Dracogyra; species Dracogyra subfuscus. The sequence goes on along the minus strand of JAECMU010008700.1, from coordinate 16,241 downwards.
ACACAAAAACAATTGGTACTGGGAAAATTTCCTTCTCCATTTCCGAATAGCTGCTGTAGTAATACACTGTACAATGCTAAAGAACTCATGGGCAGATAAAATTCCTAGACCGATAGCATTTAGCTCCCTTGTGTAGAGGCAAACAATGAGACATTCAGAATATCTGCTTTGCATATATATTACACAGACATGTGCAAGGAGGGATTGGAGGGTTTAACTAAAATTCTTCTATTATAGCAAATTAATTCTCAACATGTTTTGAGAAGTCAATACCAATGCACGTGATCCACTAGAGCTGATGGTCCACATTTAATTGTTTATTATAATCTTACCTTGTGCTGACGAATCACTTTTTTAATTATATTTGACTCCTCGCTGTCATATCATATTATTATTTTATGAATTTTGAGAGGATTTAAAGGTAGTATTCAGTTTTTAATTTTAAGAAAGTTGTACTACACGATGAAATTGTTAATCTAAATATGATATGGTCGTAGTGACCTCGCCATTTCAGGGAAGCTATTACTCCCGCTCGCCATCACTCGCCTGAGATTAGTTCTAGGAGAGTAATTTGTAGCTTCCATTAGCAAGTCAATTTACATAATTATACAATTTATATTTTAATTAGACATAATCATATGCATGTACTTACCTTGTTTAACACCCAATAGCCGATCTCTATTTTTATTTATTTTTGTGCTGTGAGGGGAGGGGGTCGTTAAACATCCATTCATTCATTCATTTAATACAATTATCAATAGGGTAATATTTTAAATGGCTCGCCATAATCTAAGTTAGGGGAACACTTAATCTGCCCATCAACTTTCGTTCTTACGGTTAATTCTGCACTTATTTTGATTAATAGGAGTTTTTTTTTTCATTTTTAAAGACTATTCTGAAATCAACTATTACCTGGAAATCTATCATGGACGTACAGCATGAAAGCCACGTGGGAGAACCACGTCCCAAGGGTCAACACGAAATAACTTCTGACCAAAAACGTCCAGATCCCGCTCTTCCAATGCTTCTCCAACAAGATGGCCGCGGCGACGGCAAACATGGCGTAGATAGGCAACACGTGGACGACCTGCTCGAGCGGCTCCTTGCCGTGCATGTAGGCGTGGTAGTAGAACGCCACGCCGTACCACACGAACGACAGGCATACCGTCATGTAGTTCGTGTCCTTAGGCAGCGGCACGCCGCAAAAGGTCATGAGGTCAGAGATGGCGTGCAGGATGAACATCCCGTATATGGTCATGTGTTGGATGTAGATGAGTTTTCTGAAATTGCCCTCATCGTCAAGAAAGTAGGCGCCCCCGTCGACTACCTCGCCTATAAAACCTGTAATTTACGAAGTAGAATTATGTTCATAACTGGGAGCTTGATGTAGTCCAGTTGTAAAGTACTCGCCTGATGCGCGGTCGGTCTAGGATCGATATCCGTCGGTGGGCTAATTGCGCTATGTCTCGTTCCTGCTAGTGCTATCCTGTGGACTGGTGCATATAAAAGATCCCTTGATATGATGGAAAAGTCGCCGGAAAACAGGCTGGTAGGTACTGGGTTCGCAGCCCGGTACCGGCTCCCACCCAGAGCGAGTTTTTAAGGACTCATTGGGTAGGTGTATGGCCGCTACACCCTCTTTTCTCTTTCACTAACAATAACAACTAACCCACTAATTTCTATTCTGTCCTGGACAGACAGCTCAGATAGCTGAGGTATGTGCCCAAGACAGGCGTGCGCTATAACAGCTTGCTCTGAATGTGCACGTTAAACAATATTGAAAATGAAAAAAAAAAAAAAAAAGGAAAAATTTAGCGAGTTTCCTCTCTGAGACTACGTGTCAGAATTACCAAATGTTTGACATCCAGTAGCCAATAATTAATAAATCAATGAGCTAAATCAATAATGTCGTTAAAACAAAACAAACCTCCTTATATACGTTCATAATTGTTACCTTTTAAAATCATATTCATGTACAAGACCAAATTCAACAGAAATTTCAACAACATAGTGACAAGATTGTGGAACTGATGTTAGGTTTTAATATTAGAGCAGTTCCAAAAATTACACGAACAGAGAAGAATTTAGGAGCTATAATAGATGTTCTCTTTAATCCACCAGTCAGTGGCTCAATATATCTGTATATTTGTCAGTCTGGCTTTGTGTATGTCTCTGTATGTATCATATGTAAATGTATATTTGTCTTTATTTATGTACGTATCTACTTACTGGTTATATGCTTTTCTGGTAAACTTATAATTTAGAAATGTATTTTACTCTAATAAATAAATAAAACTTAAACATTTTAGGGGTTTTAATTACCTATAACAGGGAAACAAATCTTGAAAATTATTTCTATAGGGATTTTGCGTCTTCCTGGTAAAACGTAGCTGATCTGAGGTCGAAACTCTTCTCCGCGGCTTTCACTCTAAAACACAAATCGAAAAAATAAAATACAAACAAAAAACCCATATACTTCTACAGATGTGTAACGGCTAACGTGTTGTCCTTATTATCTTTCACAGCGTAATAGAATCAATATACATAATTGTATTTGTTTGGCTCGAAATAAACATAAATATTATATAAGCATGTATAACAAATATTTCAAACGGGATCGCACGACATTATGATGTCACAAATTTATGAGTACTTCTTAATAACTAAAATGATACACACATGTATTATTTTATCTATTTAAGCAAACTGATAACAACTTTATTATTATAATAAACTCTTATCAAATTCGTATAAACCGTTAGCTCTCGATTACTTGTTATTTGTCAGTGTGTGTGTGTGTGTGTGCGTGTGTGTGTGTGTGTGTGTGTGTAATTGTTATTCCCCTCCCCCCAACCTTTGGGATATGTGTTATGCTTGCTTGATGTTGATGATATGGCTTTTCTTTGGCAAATATAAAAACATTTTAACCATCAGTTACGTCTTTAAAATACTTTTTAAACCGTATTAATGTCAAACTTAATCCCTGCACAAGATACAAAGTCTAGCTATGTATGTATGTGACAAATCTTATATAAACATTATATGCAGTCAGAACTTACAATAATGTAGTCTTTAAAACCATGAACCATCCACCAGAGGGCGATAATAATAAAGAACAGGCCTTCATCGATGTGACCCCAGAATGACCCCATTTTGGCTGGAATAGTTTTCTGAAAAACACAATTTGCTTTACAACTGCACTACGACTTATATCAAAGACCGTGGTACATTCTATATATTGTCTCTTAATAAGTATATCAAACTTGCTGTTTGCTAATTATTTGGTCTAGCCAAACAGCAACGGTCACAGAGTTGGGTGCCCAGAATAGCGTGATTGAACCTTAATTTGATGCAAGCACGATAATAAGTCCTTTCATCATCATTCAGTCATATTATCATTGTAACATGCTCTTCTTGTATGTTGATAATACAATGATTCCGGAGTCCCAACGTCGTTTCTACACTTTGTTCCAATTTATACCTAATAATGGCATGGTATGTGTTGTCCTCTTCCATTACAGCCAGTGCACCACGACTGGTATATCAAAGGTCGTGATATGTGTTATACTGTCTGTGGGATGGTGCATATAAAACAAATCATTTGCTATTAATGGAAAAATGCAGCGTAATTCCTAAGACTGTCGCAATGACCGAATGTTCGACATCCAATAGCCGATGATTAATAAATCAATGTGCTCTAGTAGTGCCGTTAAACAATTCAAAGAAACAAATTGCCCATCCTCGATGGGAGCGTCCTATTTAGCAGAAGTGAGTTTCTTTTGCCTCTCAAAATGAAGTGTCGGTATAAGTCGTAGTTTCAAAATGTGCCGAGATTTATATATTGTTTTTGATGATGATGATGATGTTGTTGATGCTGCTGTACGTACTTTGAGTATTAAGCGGACACGCTGGTTCGCCTCACCTACGATAACTGTCGATTCTCTAGAAGGTAGTTCCTTTCTAACAGTAATAGTCTACGGTGCCATGATTTCTGTTATCGCTGTTCTGATGCTGTTCTGATCCAAAACACTTAGAAAATTTAATCCTAAATATTGCCTGGATGTTAGTAACTTAGAAAACCTTTACCACTGTAAGATAATTTCTCTAACATAAAACTACTTAACAATAGACAATTAAAAATAAATGATGGTTACAGAAGGAAACAGTGTAGTGTCTCAAACAACAAACATTGTTAAAGGTAAAGAAAGATGAAAGTTTGTTAGCATTTCAAAATAGCCAGAGATTGGAGTCCCTGCAGTGAGACAGGAAAGGTTTTCTCACGACATGACATCTTACGTGCTTTGTCACACGACGATACTGAACTGGCTGTACTGTATTATGCTATTGGTCTGTGTTATAAAGACAATCGAAAATGGGGACACTTGGGGCTGTGGTGGGGGCTTGGTTCGAAGTAGTAAGATTCGAATTATTGCCAGTCAACTAGCAAACTCTTTCTGCTCTCAGAAGTGGACAGATCCTGATGGAGGTACAACCTACGAGAGAGAGAGAGAGAGAGAGAGAGAGAGAGAGAGAGAGAGAGAGAGAGAGAGAGAGAGAGAGAGAGAGAGAGAGAGAGAGAGAGAGAGAGAGAGCAAATAAACACACACACGTGGAGAGGAAAAGGAGAGGAAAAAAGAAAGGAAGGGGAAAAACATACGATGGGGGGAGGGGGGGGGGGAGAAAACACGACAGAAAGAGGGATATGGCGAAAGAGAAACAGTGATACATACATAGACAAAAAATTACATAGATAAATGTTTGTTATTTTTCTTCTTTTGTGAGGTAGGGTGGGGGAGTTTTTGTGTGTTTTTTATTTGTTTTTGTAAGGGGGTGTTGGGTGTGCGTGTGAAGTCAACATTTATTACTTATAAACGCTAAATTGTTTATCCTCCTTTATTTCTTTAAATATAACTGAAACTACTTAACTTTATTTGGTGCAGGATAATAATATAGATCTAGAATCTGGAACCCTGCATTATTAAAAGGCAAATGAAGAAAAAAATAAAATCGTCTTCAAGGTAAGTTTATAAACCGATATTCTGTAAATATTTTATTCCAGTGTCCACTATCAAAGTTTCAAAGGGTATGTAATGGTTTGGCGCAGAAGCCGGGCCAGGCCGACAGATGCGCCCATGACAGGCGTGCGCTGCAACAGCGTGTTCTGAATGCGCACGTTAAACCCTATGATCTGACCCGACAGCGTCTCGATCCCACTTTCTTTTCCTGTGTGATCAATTCTGGACTACTCTTCATAAATTAAAGAATAACCTTGTTTTGGCAAATCGATAACATTCTAACTATCCAGGATGTTACCATTGCTTTGAATGTAATGCATTAAAAGAGTAACAGGTCCGGCAGAGTTGTAAACCACATGCATAATTATTGACTCATGACCACACGTATTTGTGATGGCGGTTGGGGGTTTGAGGGTGTTTGGGCACAACCAGAGTCCATCTCACAGGGAACTTTTGTTTTCATCCTATGTAATTTACTATAAGTTATTTGTTTCTGAGTCGATTGATTTGTAAAAAATATATTTCCAAAACCACTTTTATTTGAAATTATTTACCAAAAACAATTTTACAGAATGATATGGAGGACAATAGGTAACAAAGCTCTCTCTTTTTTTTTTACCTGGTCAAAATTTCACCTTATAAATTATCAGAAAAAAAAATTCCTTTCAACCTCTCCCCATAGTAAAGCGCCATTCCATTTCTAGTATTATATTATTATTATATGTTTTTCTTTCTGTGGTAAAATGTTTTAAACGACCCCTTGCTGCTAAAAATAGTTTATTATTACTAGTCCAAGTAAAGGAAGAAAGGAAATGGTTTAACAACACACTCAACACATTTTATTTATGGTTATATGGCGTCATACATGTATGATTAAGGATCACACAGATATAGAGAGAGGAACCCGCTATCGCCACTTCGTGAACTACACTTTTTGATTAGCAGCAAGGGATCTTTTAAATGCACCATCCCACAGACTGGATAGTACATAACACGACCTTTGTTACAACAGTTGTAGAGTACTGGTTGGAACAAGAAACAGCCCAATGGGCCACCGACCAGGACTGATCTTAAACCGACAACTTTACCACTGGGCTACGTCCTACCAGTCCATTAAAGGTGTATACTGAAAACTGTGTGTGAAATATTTTGCTATTTTTACATATATTAGTAATAATGTTCATCAAATGAATCAATCCCACATACTGTTTTTCTATAATTAACTTTTGAATATTACAAAATGTGACGTGTTGTCACATGGTGTACACAGTGGTTTTCTCAAAAATTATCAGCAAAAAATGAAAGGTACATAGAAGACATTTCTATCATGTATCCACAGAATTACTGCAAATTATTTGGCAGTATGAAGATGCAACTGAACTTCAAACTGTGATGTCACATATTAACCTATTGGTCATCCATAATGGATTTTGCAATAATATAAATAATATATAAATAGTAGTAAAATGAAATTATTTAAAGTCCAAACCATATTGTTAACAATTACTCTTCTACCTTTCATTACCTTTCACCTACATTTTGTCCAGACATTTTGTAAAACAAAAAACAAGACTATAATGATGTCACTGATATTGACTTTGCCGAGATCGCATGGGGCACAAAATACATGTATTCTGCAAATCTGCCTTTTTTTTTTTATGGAATACTCTTCAAGAGGGGTGGAAACCTCCGAAATATTACAATGTCATCACATTAAGTTTTATATCGTAACACATTATGACAGTTAGATTACATCATATCCATTCACCCCTCTTGTAGAGTATTCCATAAATAGGCAAAATGGCAGCTGGCACAAAGTACATGCTTTTTGCCCTAGATGCAAACTCAGTGAAGTCGATATAAATGACATGGTTATCATCTAATAGCCGCTATATATATATATCCATCAACAAAATTGCATGCCTTGCTTGAATGTTAATTGGATGTAAACAATTGAGGAACCGTAACCATCATCTGCATAATCCATCATTGATCAATATGTTCAGGGATTTCAAAATTTCAACAAATTCCCGGCACTAACAAATGCAAAAACAATTCAAAATAAGAAAACATCACGTTTGTTTTATTTCATGAAATGTGTTGATTATCATGTATCTGGAGAACAGAATATAGACAACTCGAAACCAGACAAACTGACTCCAGTGTGCATACATAGCTTTCTGAAAGAAAGAAAGAAAAAAACCCCAGAATTAATTAGTAATTATTCTGTCAAACAGAAGTAAAATATATTTAATATTAGGAAGGAAGTAATGTTTTATTTAATGATGCATTCAACACATTTTAATTATGATTATATGGCATTTGACATATTGTGAAGGACCACACAAATAAAGAAAGAGAAAACCTGTTGCAATGGGCTACTCTTTCAACAAGAGATCTTTTGTATGCAGCTTCCAACAAACAGGATAGTACAACCACAGCCTTTACTACTCTAGTTGTGGAGCACTGGCTGGAACAAGAAATAGCTCAGAGGGCCCACTGATGGGGATTAAACCTAAACCAACCATGCATTAGGCAAGAACTTTACAACTGGACATAATAAAAAGGACGAAAATATTTTATTTGACAATGCACTAAACACATTTTATTGGATATGTTGTGAAGGACCACACAAATAAAGAAAGAGAAAACCTGTTGCTACCACACAATGAGCTACTCTTCTAGCAAGAGATCTTTTATGTGCACCATCCCACAGACAGGATAGTACATACCACAACTTCTGTTACACCAGTTGTGGAGTACTGGGTGAAAGAAAAAATAGCTCAATGGGACCACTGACAGGGATCGATCCTAAACTGGATGCTTTACCACTGGGCTATGTCCCACCCCAGTATATTACAGAAACTAACTGTTTACTTAACTTTCATCTGACTCGAATCCGAGTTGAAAATATAACCTTTTTTAACTTGACGTTCACAATTATAAAAATTTTACAAGGTGGTTATGTGGTTAATACCAACATAATCATTAAATGTTGATCAAAATATTCCTTATAAAATCAAGATTTTGTATGTAAATTTTTAACAGGGTGGGAAGTATAGTTTCAATGATTCTAAATTGGAAAAAGAAATCCATATTGTACACAACATTGTATAATAATCTTATATTATGTTAATAAAATAAATTATATTTTCGGGGTTAAAGACACTCTGGAGTTGATACATGTTAGTGTTTTCCCTAGCTTGTTTTAACATGGTGTGGCACCACACCTCAATAGTCTAGCACCATCCTTGTCTTAATCAGCGCCATGCTGCCCTGAGATTAAACAAGCCTTTTTCAGTAATTAATTATAAAACTGTCTTTATAAAACACCCAAAAAGGTATTATTGATTAATAAAATATGCCTTTTATAACTTTTGCCATTCATTTATTAAAGCAAGCACATAAATTACATTAATGTTTATGCACCAAAAGTGTTTGGTCTACCATGCATTACCAAATTTCTAGGGAAATCACTACATGTGTATTATATTAAGCTTTCTTTTACTTACTTGAGCTTTGATAATGTTATTTGGTGTAGATATAAAATAGTTTTTCCCACTCAAGATGCTGTATGGTAAATCCATCAATGATATATATTTCCTCCACATACTAACAGTCTCAAGTACATAGTATCCAAGGAAACCCGGTTTGGCCGGCCTAGAAGAAAGGTTTCTGAGAAAGAAAAAAAGCCATGATTTTTTATTAAATGAAAAATGATATACGGTACACAAACTTAAAATATATCCCAATGTGCCAAGATAAAAGGGCAAAGTTGATCGTATCTGAACTGTAACAAAATTTTAACTGGATAGCTGGATAGAAAATGTTAATGTACAGACTGGACAGAGCAAATTCATTGCAAAAATTAAATCATAACATAATTCTGTTGACTTGCATTATGTGTGACGTATGTGAGAGAAAAATAACTGTAAAGAACTCGAAACATACCTGATAGCATTGTATAAGGCTTTATGATTTCTGTGGTTGCTTACTCCATCTTTGTCAAAAGTAACAATCTGAAACACAAACTGATAGTGTTAAGCTGAAAATAACACACTTGCAATATGTGAACATTTGATAATCAACAAACTAATAAATAGTTGAAATACTACAATTTGATATACTTCCACAAACATTCTTTTTAAAATAGTTACCTGTACAATATCATGTGAAACAAAAATGAATGTTTATAAATATAATCATGGCTATTTATATAATTATTTGTTGAAATATAGCGGACCGTTCAACAATTATGTAACACAAAAACTTACATTTTCTATAACCCTCCCCATCTGTAATGCTGAGACCATCCACACTTGTAAAATAAAGTAATATTTGTCAACACACCTCCCCTCCTCATTCCTTTCCTGTCAATGTGCCTGAATTTGACTAACATTATTGGATTTTCAGTTTGTATTTTTATTTTTTTTATTTAGTAATAAATAATAGATAAAAAAAAAACCATCCATTAATCAGCAAAATGCTCATGACTAGGTGTGGTTTGCTTTATAAATAAAAATGAGATAGTGTTGTGAAAAATGCAACATATCACTAACAAAACAAATAACTCCCCTGTGACGTTTTGTGTTTCTTCCCAATATTCTCACGACACCCACACCCAGAGTATTATGTAATTGTTAAACTGCCCCATGAGTGTGCAGAACAAATTAATTAAAAAAAATATAAAACAAAAGAAATATCAATCAGTCAATTATAATCATTCCTCTTTACATTAACATTCCCAATCCGAGTAAAATCTGATAAACAGGTCCTGTGGTAATAAAATGTTAGTTTAAATTAAAATCTTTAATTATGCCACATGCACTACTAAGTCTCAAGTCTCAAGAGAATATTAAAGACAGTCTAGACCTTAAAAGTTTTATAGTCTAATAGAAAAGTTTGATCAAACTAAAATCAGATCATTAAAATTACTAAGAAATGACTGGACTAAGCTCACTGCAAAAACTAACAGGATATCACTGGCGACTGACAGGATATGTGAGATGCATGCCCCTTCCCCACACACTACCCTAAAATTCATTGCCTTACAGTTGAATATAACTAACTTGGTGTTTTTTTAGACAATGTGACATTGTCGGAGCGTACCTTTTAAGTTTTAAGTCCTAGTAAATACTTAACGTTATGACACAACTGTGCTGAAAAAATTGCACCAACAAAAAATTGTGTATATGGAAAGTGTATTGATAAATCAGTGGACAACGGGCTGTTTATAGATATATTATTATAGTATATTATTTTACATGTAGTTTGGTACAGTAAGTGCCCTTTTTTACTACTCACTTAGATTAACTCATGCATCTATTACTGGAAAGAAATGTTTAATTTAATGACACTCTACACATTTTATTTATGGTTATATGGTGACAGACATGATTACGGACCACACAGATTTTGAGAGAGGAAGCCTGCTGTCACCACTTCATGGGCTACTCTTTTCGATTTGCGGCAAGGGATCTTTTATATACACCATCTCACAGAATAGTACATACCACAGCCTTTGTTACACCAGTTGAGGAGCACTGGCTGGAACAAGAAATATAGCCCAATGGGTCCACCGACAGGAATAGATCTTAGACCAATTGTGCATCAAGTAAACACTTTACCACTGGGCTACTTCCCGCCCTCTATTACTGGAATAACAAGAGCTGCATCCAAAGTGACAAAGACTGGGATGTGTCTCTGAAGGACAAAAGATATTGAAAGGCTGGAGGTTTAATCTGAAGGGAAAATGATGGATAATAAAAAGGGAATGAAATAAGTCACATATCTTTGAATTATTTACCATTGCGGTGAGAAGTGGATATTAAATGAATTCACAGAGTGGAAATAGCTCATATGGATAACATTTTTGATTGCTAGGAATTATATAATAATAAAAATAATAACAACATTCTTACGGCATTTGCATCAACATGTTTAGAAAAAATTTCAATATTCTGGCAAAGTATATTTTCATTCCAATCTACATCAGGATTATCTGGTAAAGAACTGGAAAAAAAAAGAAGACATCTTGATTAAAAAATTAAAATTACCCAACATAGTTCTTACATTGTATTATATAAAACATTTTTAATGAATATTAATTTGTTGCATAGATTTTTTAAAGTTTAAAAAATTGTTATTTCCATGAAAAGACATGACACACTTTAAGTAAAAAAACAAATGTTCTCTATATTTAAAACATTATACAGTTGACTTACAGGTACACACTGAACACTGAATACATAGGACATAAAATTAATATGAATCTGCCCTTTGGACTGTCAACTTATATGGTTTTATATATATCTTGTTATTTTTAAAACTAAATTTATTAAAGTATTATATGTTATTAAGATCTCTCTATTTATGTGTTAAGTGACAACAGTATATGATGATTACCTGATATCTAAGAGCTCTACATTATTAGGTGGTATTCCGAGAATTTTACAACTTGCAAGCAGTTCCAGCTTTCTCACTTCCCCTTGCTTGTAGAAATTTCCTTAAAAAATAAAAAGAAACATCTAAGAGATACATACATACATACATACATACATACATACATACATACATATATAGTCCATCCCATCAACCTACACAAATTTAGGTTTTTTATGATTTCAGTTAGGTTTGACATAACATTTTTGAAGAAAACAAAAAGTGAATTGAAAATAACAAATTATTTAAACATATGTGTGTATCATTTAGAAAACAATCGGCTCATAAATAAATAACTTGTAGTAAATTCTAAAGCATAAAAAGGCGTTCTGTGTGGGACGTGCTATAGCATTGGGTATTTCCCTATTAGCTAAGTTAGTTGCAAGTTGGCCCATAATTCAAATCACCTTAGTGGAGGTTTCTCTTACATTTGAAGTTCATGTCTGGATAATTGTGTCCTGAGCTAATACAACCCAGTATCGTTAAGTTCAGTTGCCTGTCACCCACAACTTTGGGATTTTTGTAGTTTCAAGCATTTAGAAAAGACCGATACAGATATAAAGTTCTACAGGGTTGATTCCTTACTTACAGTTGTGTCCGGAAATTGATGGTAAGAAACATTTGGTAGAACCATACCTGGTTTGCTACCATGCCTTTCCCATAAATCCAATGTCATAAAATTATTGTTCATTGTGGGCATATAGCACAAAAGCAGTACAAATGTATGACTTATGAATCATGTCTGATTCAAAAACAAGAAGAATTGTACAGAATATACACATACTTTCATCAAAACGAATGCAGAACGGTGATGATTTTGTTTGTTTGTTTAACGACGCACTCAACACATTATAATTACGGTTATATCGGCGTCGGACATATGGTTATGTTGAGAAAAACCCCAGTGGTTAGCTGACAGGGATCGATCCTAGACCGACCACGCATCAGGCGGGCACTGTACCACTGGGCTATGCTGCCCGCCAACACTGATGATGAAAGAGGTTGTGCCCAGGATAAGCATGCTTCAACAGTTTTGTTTATGGAGGCATGCAAAAATTACTCTTACACATACTTTAGATACTTATAATATTATTAAAGTTATACTTTTCAATATTCTTATGTATAATTTACACAATAAACAGACCAAGTGCCATAAAATAGTGATTACTGTAGAGAATTTACATTTGTTTTGTGCATTTGACACTGTTCTTTTGCCATTCTTCGTGATTATAGTTATGTCCATAAATCTTCGGACTACTGAAACTTTAGACTATTGAACCTTCGGATGCACATTAAGTCAATACTTCTCCTAATGTGCACAGCGAGTTGCTTCCCTCTATTTAGCAAATTTAAAATGGCAGACAAATGTGTTAACACTGTTATGTTGTCGTTGGAAGATTTATTTTGTTAATAAAGATGCAAGTACTGTAAAATACTTTATATTCGTGATTAAATGAAAAGGAGTCAGGTCGCAAGCATTTATTTTTGCGAATCCCACTTAACTCCCCCACCCCCCTCCATTAAAAAACTGATAGCAACCATTTTGACATTTATTTTGTTTATAAAAAATTTAAACTTTAGCAAGGTTTTTAGGCTAGCCTGTGCACTTTTTCATAATTTTCAAATCTGTTATAAAAACAAACCTGAAAAGAAAATGATGCTAACTCATGTAACATTGTTGATTTAAACTATATAATTCTGTCAAAATAGGTAAAACATTTAATGAGAAGACTCAATATGTACTACAAGTATAGATTTGCTGTACAAACCAACCACGGATGTTGTTCACTTCCACATTTTAACATACCATGATGTTTACTTCTGTTTTCTAAATGTGTGTTGCTTTCATCGCACTTATGACAAAAAACCATACAAAATGTAGTATTGTTTATTATCTTATAATATATTATCCAGGCCTGCACAAATTGCACGAACGATCGTTTCGTTCGTGCATCGGGTATGCAAATTTATTTCCCATAACCGATTTACCGTTCGTGTAAAATTTACTGAATAAAAGTACTACTTTGCACCTTTTCTCGCGAGTACAAACAAGGTGACTGATTTTCGGCATATATTAGTATAAATGAAGAGTAATGTATTCTCATTGGTTGTTAGATGTCGCCAAAGGGAATTCCTTCAAACTGCAGCCAATCAGATATTAAGTTACTTCTATTAATAAGTGTCTGACTTCGGTCAGCCAACCGGCCTCGGTGGTGCAGTGGTCAAGCCATCGACTACAGGCTGGTAGGTACGGGGTTTAACCCAGTGCCGGCTCCCACCCAGAGCGAGTGTAACAACTCAATGGGTAGGTGTATGACCACTACACCCTCTTTTTTTCTTTTCTGTCTAACAACTAATATTCTGTCCTGGACAGACATTTCAGATAGCTGAGGCGTGTGCCCATGACAGACGTGCACTATAACAGCTTGCTCTGAATGTGCACGTTAAACATTTTTGACTTGACTTGACTTGACAACTTCGGCCGATGACGGAGCGTGATCGGATATTCCACTGCTGGTGGAAACTAGTTGCATTTTCATGTTTGATCATTGATTATAAACGGTGGTCGATATTTTTAAAACTTAAGATAAAAAATATTCCCTTGCTGTTTAAAGACACCACTGAAGCACATGGTTACTCAAGAACAGATTGCATTATTACGGATAAAAGACGGACCGCACCAATTGAAAATAGAACTTATCCCACTCGACTCGGTCCTTCATAAAATATATTAAAAGCTACTAAAATAATGTCGATGCAGGTGTGTTTATAGAAGTATATAACGTAAATTGTCGTGTATGTATCACGCAAAATAGTAACATTTTCGCAAATCAATCTGCAAATTTAGTTACTTATTTTGTTCGGAAATTTGCGAAACAATATCTGCATAGGCCCTACTTTTGTTTATAAATAATTATAGTTCTAACTCTTAATCGGTTGGTTGAAATTTTTATTGATCCAACCAATCTTTGATTATTCCAATTAATATGACCAGGACACATGTCAAAGTGTCATAAAATTTTTTTCCATTTTAAAAAGTCGGTTATGCAAATAAAAATTGGTTATGCAATAGTTTTTTGCATAACCGATTTTTCGGTTATGCAAATTTTGAATTTGTGCAGGCCTGTTATCTATATATATGTGTGTATATATATATATATATTTTTTTTTTTTTTTAAATTTTTTGTTTTGTTTAAAGACGCACTCAACACATTATAAGTACGGTTATATCGGCGTCGGACATATGGTTATGTCGAGAAAAAAACCCAGTGGTTAGCTGACGGGGATCGATCCTAGACCGACCGCGCATCAGGCGGGCACTGTACCACTGGGCTATACTGCCCGCGTGTGAAAGACCTCAACACCGGACCCCCTCTAAACCTGAATCCCCTCAAAACTGGACGTTTTCCATGGTCCCGTGATTTACACATCTTTTAACACTATATTTTACCCCTCTAAACCGGAAACCTCTCTAAACTGAACACCGGACAAACAATTCGGTCCCAATGTGTCAACTTAGTGTAAATCCTACTCCTCAAAACCGGACGATCAAACCTATACCAATCAATATGGCACCCACCTATCTGTGAACACTGATGGCTAGTACAATATGCGCATGCTCAAGATCGCTGTTATCAGTGTAATCACCACTGCATACAGTACAGGTACCGCTCAGCAGGCAAGATTAGCAACTTGACAATAAACACTTAAACGGACTGATCGCAAGCTTTAGTATGGAGGTAACTACTGTAAACACATTGATTGTGTTGTAATTATGGTTTGGGGTAGATGTCTTTATTAAGGTACTAGTGTGTTTTAAGGTCTTAAATGTGTAGTATATATTTACTAGTATTCATTTTGGTATATCACTAGTTTTACTTGGTGTTATCCCTGACATTGCTATGTTTGTGATCTGAGACAATAAAAATTATTTTTTAAGTTTTACTTGGTATTTATATAAATAAATGTACACGTTTTTCCGTTTCTTTAAAAAAAATCATTTAATTATTTTTTTCTCACCTTTTGGTTTTGTTTGTTTGTGTCATTCATTGCTTGTTCGTTATTTTTGTTTAATTTTCCTTATGAGAGATTATAGTAAATTAAAATTAAAACATCAAGTCATATATGTTCAGGCAGAAACATGGTGCAGCAAGTTTTGAATGCCAGCTATATAAAGGGTACGTAACAATATTCGGACGTAGGTAGAACGACACTTTCTATGTCCCTTCTGACTACCTTCGAACGGGAACAAGCTAAAACAGAACCACTACAAAAATGGAACCATATATCGTCAACGTCCCTAACTGCGTTATGCTTCAAATTCCATTCACTTTGTTTTCGCGTGCACGGTTCACGCAGTCAGCATCCAATTTGTTGTCATCGGCATGTCGTTCATTTATTAGGTTTTTCTTCACAGTTCAGAAACATTTTTATAAACAATAAAGTTGAGAAAAGTAAGTATCTAAATACAAAACTACAAACCCTTAAAACCCTTAATTTTACTAAGTCGTTTTTGTTTATTCCTTAAAATGACTCGTAGAAATTGACTTAAAATGGAGAAAGATGCATTAACATTCGGTGCGTGTCACATGACCTCACACGTGCCAGATCAACAAGGCCAAAGAATTGAATTTTTACGATTTTAAAGACCCCTGTTGTTAGGACTTGTTTTCAATTATGATATTCGATCTGCATAAGGTATGCTACATTTATGTGCCTCTATTGTAGTGAATAGTATTCATAATCCATTAATAACAGTTGTAAATAATTTTGAGTATATAAATT
>JAECMU010008650.1:0-12310 GCA_016106625.1 Dracogyra subfuscus | reverse complement strand
ATGCACGGTCGGTTTAGGATCGATCCCCGTCGGTGGCCTCATTGGGCTATTTCTCGTTGCAGCCAATGCTCCACAACTGGTATGTACTATTATGTCTGTGGGATGGTGCATATAAAAGATCCATTGCTGCTAATCGAAAAGAGTAGCCCATGGAGTGGCGACAGCGGGTTTCCTCTCCATATCTGCAAAGAGTATATAAAGTCTTGTCTGGTCTGGCATGACCATTAACCATATGTCTAACGCCATATAACCGCAAATAAAAATATCTTGAGTGTGTCGTTAAATAAAGCATTTCCTTCCTTTACACCGAGATGGCTATTACATGACCCACAACCAACCAGGAGGTGACCTCGATTAATGACTCAGCGTTTTCTAAAAAAAAGTTGTTCTCTTCGATGTAGAATTGATTTCTGACACAAAAGAATATTTCTGATGCCAGTACAGTTTATCGTAGACATCTTCAGTTTACGCCCTTTACAATATGAAAATAGCTATTGTGTGTGGTCATTCACGTGGAAAATTGTATGTACAGTATAACTATTGATCATTTTGGAAGTGTCAGAGTAATATCATTTTTGAATGGAATACTTTTTTTCTTTCAGTTGAAATATCAGGCAATTGTTTTACTTCTATTGACCAGTGTTCATTCATTCATTCGTTCGGATCGATCCCCGTCCGTGTACTCATTGGACTATTTATCGTATAAGCGAACACATTGTGATTGGTATATATCAAAACCGTTGTACGTGCTATCCTGTCTGTGGGATAGTGCACACACAATATCCCTTGCTACTAATGGAAAAAATGTAGCGGGTTTCCTCACTGAGACCATATGTCTAAAGGACCAAACGTTTGACATCTAAATAACCTATAAAAAAAATCAATGTGCTATAGTGATGTTGTTAAACAAAATAAACTAACTAATCATTAATTAATTAAATTTAAATACATCTATATAGCACATGTGGTTTTTTTGTCGTCTTTCAAATGTACTTAAAACTATTAGTTTGCTGTTTTTGAACCACTCTCCAGGTTAATAACACGCACTTGAACATACATACCCAAACTGTCTTAGTTAAGTTTATTTGAAAACTGGCAGCCATGTTTTTCTAGCCGTATCTTGATCTATTACTCATGAGCTGGGGTATACCGCTGAGTCAAGACTGCGTTCAAAATCGTAATTAACTCGCAAACACTGTTTATAGGGGAAAACATAAATGGCTATCATCCCTGATGTCATTCCTGACTGCAATTTTTATAAACGCAGACAAGTGATATTTCACACTCCTATATACCATTAGGAGTTTAAAATGGGAATTCATATGAAAATAACTATCAAAAATCATCAGCGGATTCAGGAGGGGTCAAGTAACGAAATGTTTATATTTGTTTAAATTTTATATTCGAAATCGCCTCAAAAATACAATGTCTGATGTAAAAGAGATGTTTATATTAGGGTCTAAACTCTAAGAACTAACAACTGACTTGAAGAGACAGCCCAGATTACTGTAGTGTGTTCGTGACGGCGTACGTGAACCTTAATTGGATATAAATTAATTTGTTTATTTTGTTTAACGACACCACTAGAGCACATTGATTTATTAATCATCGGCTGTTGAATGTCAGACATTTGCTAACTTTTACATATAGTCGTAGAGAGGAAACCCACTACATTTCTTCATTAGTATTACGGGATATTTTACATACACCATCTCACATACCATAACATTTAATATATCAGTCGTGGAGCACCGGCTGGAAGAAAAATAGCTCAATGAATCCAACGAAGGTGATCGATCCCAAACCGATCGCATATCAGGTTAGCACTTGATCAATGGACTATGTCCAACCCCTATAAAATAAAAAAAGTTCTACAGAGTATTGCTTCGATTGGAAAATATATTTTCATGTTTACAAATGAAAATAACTGTATTAAAAAGAGGAAATCGGCGAAATTCAAACTCTACCCTGTTGAACACTACCATAATATATACACCACATAGACGTGATACCTACACATGTAGATCATACGATGTAAGAATACCTAGAAATACATTGTTCCGACCACACACCTGTCGGCAACTAGTTTTACATATTATTCATCTGCATCGCATTCCGAAGGCTATGCTCTTCTACCACAGAACATTAATCTAATGTTAGACTCAAGTACCAGTCTACCGGTCGCCGTGTTTGCTCGCTCTCCTGAACACGCCTCTGCATTTTATATTCAAATATTTAATAGCAAACAAGCTCTGCCTGTTCTACCATGTTATTTATCACAGCACATTCGTCTAACGATGACTGCTGTCGCTCGCTTTTCTGATCACGCCTCTGCATTTTTTATGCTCGACATCCGACCAGACTTGCCTGTTGTTCTACCCTGTTAATAAAATCGCTATATCAAATCACTACGATGTTCTATCTATGACATACACCTGCGTCCGTAACACATTATCACACACAACTGTGTAAGTTATTTATGACATAACTATGTAAATTACCCACGACATAGCTATGTACATTATCTATGACATAAGAATGCGAATTATCCGTGATATTTAAGTCTGCGATCGATAACCGAAACTACGTACGCCAATTTTAATGGTCTCTTGTATAATGTTACCTGAGTAGACAGATGCTAATACTGTGATTAATGGCAGGTTACTGGTATGTGTAACATCACGCTAACTACACGTTATTACCAAATACCAACAATTAGTAAGATACTTTTGTTTGCTGTTCATGATAATCTATACTGCAAAGCGCTCGCCTGATGCTCTGTCGGCTTTGGATCGATCCCCGTCGGTGGTCCCATTGGGCTATTTCTCGTTCCTGTCAGTGCTTCACAGCTGCTGTAGCAAAGCCGTGGTATGTGCTATCCTGTCTGGTATAGATCAGAGCCCCGTTCCACAAAACGATCTTAGCATAAGTGCATATGTTAGCTGTGCAGTAACGGTGATCTTAGGGCCAAGATCGCTTCGTAGAACGAGGCCCAGATCCCTTGCTACTAATGGAAAAATGTAGCGGGTTTCTTCTCTAAGACTATGTGGAAATTACAAAATGTTTGACATCCAATAGCCGATGATTAATAAATCAATGTGCTCTAGTGATGTCGTTAAACAAAACAAACTTTAACGGCAATGCACTCTATGAGCTGATTTTGAACGACAGTGTCGTAAATTATTAAAATGACAAAGAACAAATGTCAAGATAAGCATACCAAACGTCTGCCCGTAGAGACATTCTAATCTTGTTTTCTAACAACATCGCTAATGGCAACATCACAATTTTCGGTAAAAAAAAATCTATAAGACAGAACGACACAAAACAAGAACGTGTTTTTGTGTAACTACGCTTAGAGAATATCTGATGGAAGATAAATATACGTATGTATCATGTGATCTGAATCACTGAAATAAAGCTTGGGTCTGTCTGTTTAGATGTAGGTATATGAATCGGCCTCGTTGATGCTGTGGTTTAGTCATGAGACTTCAGACTGACAAGTATTGGGTTCGTCTTCCGGTATCGGTTCCCACTCACACCGACCAGTGATCCATAACTGGTTCAACAAAGGCTATGGTTTGTGCTATCCTGCCTGTGGGAAGCGCAAATAAAAGATCCCTTGCTGCTAATCGGAAAGAGTAGCCCATGAAGTGGCGACAGCGGGTTTCCTCTCAAAATCTGTGTGGTCCGTAACCATATATCTGACGCCATATAACCGTAAATAAAATGTGTTGAGTGCATCGTTAAATAACACATTTCTTTCTTTCTTTTTTCGATTCCCACTCAAAGCGTGTTTAACGACTCAATGGGCTACAGCTAGTAAAGCCAATATAACGACTTTTCTCTCAGTAACCACTAAACCCACTGTTCTCGAAAGACAGCCCAGATAGCCGAGGGCAGCGTGCTAGAACCTTAATTGGATATAAGAAAAAAATAGCATATAAATGAAATTAGATGTATGTATTTATTAGAAGCGGAGCCACGGAACATTTCTAGAAGTACCTATACTCTCCCAAACCTTGCCTTACCAAAGAAGAAATTTATGACTAATGTACTAAAAACACCTGGCAGTTACAGCCCAGCCTTTGTCCATGGGAAATCACCTGTTTATACAAGCCAGTTGTGTTGCGTTAACAGCTTACAAATTACCATATCATATTTATCTGTTAACAATTAACCTGTTATACTATTGAACATATTATATGATAGGTGTAAAAGACAGCATTAGAGGGCATTTTGACGAGGTTCTGACTGTTCACCGAATCACTATCAGATGTTTGAGCCATCAAAGAGAATGTTTTGTTCAACAACACCACTAGAGCACATTAATTTATTAAGCATCGCCTATTCGATGCCATTTATTTAGTAATACTGACATGTAGGGTTCAGAGGAAACCCACTAACTACATTTTACCATTAGTAACAAGAGATTACGACCTTTGACTTTTCCGACAGAAAGGACGGCACATACCACGGCTTAGACTAGGGATACTGGTTGAGACTTAAATAATACTAATTAAAACAAAGAATAATAATAAAAACAATCAACAAGTCCACCGATGAGGTTCGATCATACGACCCAAGCACCTCAGAGAGCTAGATCCATAACCTCGTTTGTGATGTAACTGTTCCAATACTCTGAACAGAATATGTTTGAGAGACTATCACCATTTAGCAGTGGTATCTTTAGTGTAGTTTCTAAGAAAAATCTGACAGTGATTCATGAGTGTATGCCATCACGTGTGATCTTATTCTATTGAGTTCTGTCTGGTGCTAATTTTGATTTAGTAAACTGGTCTGGAAGTGGCAGTCCTCTTTGTGACGGTGCAATAGGGATGACATTTCCAGTAAACGATCTCCCCGGGGTGGCTATCCTATAGACGAGACATCAGATAGATTCATGGAATCAAGCACTTATTTTCAAAGTATCCATTCGACTCTTTATTGTACAGAGATACGACCATGATAATGCATTGCGGTTTTATCGTTGAGATTAAACTGGGTGGAAACAAATTGGTGCTCAATCAGTCGAGGTACACACAATGCATGTGAGCCACCAATGCCACGAGGACGCTAAGGTCATTACTCCAGAGTCGAATAATATTTTATGTCTCTGACTAGTCTTTGTGCAGAAATACAGAGAACAATATGAGCTCTGTTCCTGACACAGAAGTAAATAGGTCTACATCGTCCGTGTGATTGTGCAGAAATTGTATCTGATGGATTTCGAGTTGCCCCAGAGATCGCAAAATAACCTACCATCTTCACGACTCTGGTCTATTTCTGAATATTGATCAGCATACCGCGGCCCTGATGCGGCAAAACGTGTACTGCCAATGACTGAATAATTTCAACTTTTCTCTTTTATTTTAATTTAACAGGCTTTTCGTGCTTATGTACATCATTCCAAGCTGTCTGTCCAGAGCAGTGCGTTAATGGTTAGTCAGTAGATAGTGAAAGATAAGTCGGTGTAGTGCACATCCCGACTGTGGCGATGGAACTCAAACGGGTGGGAGTCGGTGCTGAGACGTGTACCAAATAATTACGAACTAGATTTTAGTGCTCATATCCAATTAAAGAGACTTTGCCCTCAAAAGGAAATCCCCCCGAAAGCTGACGTTAATCTACCCGCCAGTAATGCACCAAACCAATGTAAAAGTTCGTTTTGTTTAACGACATGACTAAAGCACATTGATTTATTAATCATCGGCTATTGGATGTCAAACATTTGGACATTTTGACATATAGTCTTAGAGAGGAAACCCGTGACGTTTTCATTAGTAGCAAGGGATCTTCGATATGCACCATCCCACAGGCAGGATAACACATACCACGGCTTTTGATATACCAGTCGTCGTGCACTAACTTGAGCGGGAAATAGCCCAATGGACCCACTATCGGGGATCGATCCCAGACCGACCGCGCATCAAGCGAGCGCTGTACTACTGGGGTACGTCCCGCCCCAGCTTCCATTGTAGCCCAGTAAATCTGCATAGCAATATTCACGGGCGAACTGGCCGCCTAACAACTGAACCCAAACAGCCAGCGTGGATCAATGACACTGTCGAGGCGGCCATGCATCATGCATAACCTCATCTATTAACAATAGTTTTTATCGGTGCACGTCTAACATAAAAATGGCGGGATCCCCTAATTGCAATGGGCTCTGCGATTCTTTGTCATTAAATACGCATGGCATATGGGTTTATAGGTACGCTTGCTCGTTTGTTTGTGTGTGGTAGAGTAGTGGAACGCTACATAATGGTACGACAGAGATGGTTGTTTTTGAATTGCTGTTTTGAACTGCTCACAACTGGACTTAGTGTACTGGGAATTAGGATGGTGGGCGAATACCCATGTTGTATTTTGTGGAACAACCTTCAGTCTGTCGGTGTTATCCAATGTTAGTATTTTCCTGACATGGTATTGCATAATCAGTCAGTGTTCATCAATCTGATGTTGATTCTCCCACCGTAAAGACATCCTGAAAATGTGCATACATGCACGCACTCATGTATATACGCATGCTCGCACACATACACACCTACACTCTCATATCCGCACGCGCGTTAATAATGTGACACCATAAGCGTACGGGCTTCCATTGTTGCAGAGGTTTGTCCGAATTAAATAAAAATGCCCCAATCTGGATAAGTTATCATAACAATATTTATTCATATTATTGTCATTACTGCATATTATTGCAAACGAATCACTATGAATTTTGTCATGGATTATAACTAATACTGTGGGTAGAACGATGGGAATACGCGGTGAAACGGTATAAGATCATCCCATTTTACTCGAATATCTTATATATTCTAAACTTAGATGTGGTTATGTGTCCTTTGATGTTTTTGTAATATTCTTTTTTTTTTTCTTTTTTTTTTTTTTGTAATTTAGTAATATTATTTATAGTACAAACTTATGAAAACAGTTGAAATGTTTATGTATAATGGCTTGTGTACTGTGTTTTAAATTGCGTTGGTAATTTAATAAAATATCTGTTTGTCTGTCAGTATTACACGGGTCGGACGAGAAATAAAAACAGACGCAGAAAGTGAATGGCGTGAGAAGGCGAAACGTCGGTGAAATTAAAACATGAACAGACCTCATCGATTTCCCAGACATGATAGCCTAGATGTGTGTTTTTTCCCTTGTTACCGATTGATGTGGTAAAGCGATCAGTGACGGGCAAGAAGCTTGGTGGAGGAACTGATGTATTTGTCGTAAAACCAATGCTTAAATATTATACGAGTTGTATTACAAATGTCGTGGTATGCCATGTCTTGTCTGTAAAGAAATAAATATAACAAGCCTAATGTATTTGACGGTAGTGACTTTCTGCTTTTAACACTCAAGACAAAGGATTCGTTTGCGTTACGGATACACAGACATAGGATAGGCTGCTCCAGTCGCCAGATCCATACTATCCAATGAAATGAGCACGTTCGAAATTATCTGCTCAGTGACGAATACGTTACCCTGAAACTAATTGGTTTGTGATGCATACACTAATTGCAAGCACGAGCGCCAAAAATACGTTTTAGTTAAAAAAGACATTCAACTTTATTTCTCGTTCGAACCAGTGCACCACGACTGGTATATCAAAGTCCGTGGTATGTGCTATCTTGTCTGCGGGATGGCGCATATAAAATATTACCACATGTTTGACATCCAACATCAGATGATTAATAAATCAATGTGCATTAATGGTCTCACTCAATAAAATGATTTTAAACGTGTTGCTAGAAATATACTACCACATTCGTGTCCGTTAAAGCGCTCTCCCACTGCTCCGTTTCTCCTTCCGTTTTCTATCTGTTTGACATCCGGAAGGTACTGGCAGGAAACGAAATGATGCGGACCAAGTTTGGAATTAACTAGTAGGATACTTTTAATTCTGCTCCGTTTCGCGTGAAACGAAACGTCATCCGGAGGGAGATTTGGAAATTAAGAAATGTTTAAAATAATCGCCAGAACGTCTCCGTTGACTTGTTCGGAAGCAGGTTGGATGGGATACTTATAGGATACGATCAGATCGTATGCCATGCGGACGGGGTTTGGGATAGTCGGAACACACACGTTTCATGCGGTTTGGTCGGACTGCCCTTTGGTTCGATCCCAGTACAAAACGTATCACCCTAGCATCGCACCAGTATCCCATCCGCTGTAAGCGTTCTCGGATGGTATTTGGTCAGCGTTCAGTCCAAATCCTGCTAGTACTAAACGACACCTGTCTGCACTCTACCAGAACATACTAACATGAAACGGAAGCACCTTAACGACTGGACGAAGCGCACGGAAGGGAACTAGGCGAATGCTGGGGGCAAACATTTTGGTCGGGAGGGCCACGGATAGAACTTCAAATGTTGCTAGATACTGACCGTTTCGCTACATTTTGGTCGGATCGAGGTCGGATAGAGAAACGGAGCAGTGGGACTGGGCCATTAGATCTTTCAAATCGTAAGGTTATTTGACGGCCACTCGGGTAGCATTCTCTATTTTACTCCTTTACTTGTTCTGTACAGTTAAAATATCTGGCAACTCGTTATTCAAATATTCCTTTACGTTACCATGCATTTAAAGTGGCTATATCTATATCAGTGTTATATAATGATTAGATTTTAAAGATTTTGTTTCGACATGTAATAATTATATCTTGAATAATATTCAAATAAAAAGTACAACCAATTAATTTCCTTTACGACCAGGAACACACCCTCCCCTCAGTCTTTTCATATGAGTCGCCTTTTCCTCTTACCGGAATACTCTGTTTATTGACAATATTTTTAAAATGTCTGACGATAATTGTAGAAACCAAAACTGTAAATATACAGCACGGGGCCCAAAAATAATGACCAAATTAAAGGTTTTAAACATCGTTTTAGTTTTAAAATTATCTGCAATAAACAGTGTTCCAGACGGAGACCCGAATTTGAAATGACCCTGTTGGGAAATCTTGGAGTGATTAACTGGTTAACGGTATGGCAATACTCAATCTAATTAAAATTAGATTCACTATTTAATGTGGATCTAACAACAGCCAGTTGGAGCTCATGTCTACCAATCAAAACCTTACTTGCAGAATCATGCCAGTGATTTAAAAATAATTTGAAAACATTACGAATTATCCTGAGCATAGTCGACATGTTTCATGTGAATTACGAATTAGGTCACGACGTAATCGATTTGCTGTTCGCATAAATTGAATTTTGCGTAACCAATACGCGTACATGAACGACTGTTCTCGTAAAATATTGTGCCCTGATTAATTAATTGTTCATCATCACATTTAAATGTAAAAATGTAGAAATGTGGCACTTACAAATACAACTCTGCACCTTTAAACCCTTTTGCAAATCTCACAATGACAAGCAGTCTTGCTTCATGCAATATATTTAGTATTTCCCATCGAGTGGCCAGTAAATTTGAATTCAGTATTGCGATACTCCTGTCTGACACTGTATTGATTCGATTCCAGTCTGTGAAGCGACTTGTTGCGGGATCCACTTGGCCGCCATCTATTGTATAAGCCCTGTCAGTAATTTCCCTCTATTCCCTCACGTCTGCTCTATTAGATTTTAACCCGAGTCACTTGATATTCCATGCCGATCTAGAAGAGTAACGACATTGTCGACATGGTAATTGCAATCTGTCAATTCTGTACGAGGAACCAATGGAGTCTGTCAGTGGTATACCGAAAGTCGTGGTGTGTCGAGTGAGTTGTCATTGATTTGATAACGGAATACACTTGATTCGCTGGTGTAGTGGTTTAAGCCTTTGGATTTAAGGCTAGCAAGGACTAGGTCCGCATCCCGGTACAGGCCCCCAACTAGAGCGAGTTTAACGGCTCAGTGAGTAGGTATAGGAACCACTAACAACTAGCCCACCCTCCTGAACAGACAACCCAGACAGCTGACATGTGTACCCAGGTGGGTGGAACGCAACAGGGATCGAACCCAGACCGGCCGCGTGTTTAAGGATAAAGTCGGAGTAAATGTCTTATTCAGCAGTGTAATCACTTTAGATTGCAGCGAGTACAAACCTACCGACCTTGAACCAGACAATTTAACTACTGAACCGGTATTTTACACCTTAAGTTACACCTTTTATACATATGTTTGACACCGAATAACTACCATTGGTCGGGATTGTGCTCTGTAGGTAGAGAGCCTGCATAATGTACTTGGAAGATCCATTGGGATTCTTCCCGACCCAACCAGTGGCCCATAACTGGTGTATTAAAAGCCATCTTATTTGCAGTTATGTATGCGTGCAAAATGCATGTAAATGATCCCCTCTGCTAGTGTAAAAACATGTAGTGGGTTGTCTATGATTACTACTTGTCAGAATGACCACATGATGATTACACAATGTTGTCTTGTGGTTTTGTTAAACAAACCAAACTTCAACGTTAATAACCACTATAGTTATGCCTTCCATTTCATTAGATCTGCGTAGTTTATTTTTACAATGTAAACCTGCCTTCCATTTCATGGCATTGTTTATGTTTACCATATAAATGTGCTCTCCATTTCGTTAGATCTGGATAATTTATTTAACCATATCAACTTATGCTTATAGACATTGTTTTCATTCTCCCTGGCACCATTTGACGGCGACTAAAAGCCTCTCCTGTCCTGTTTTGCATTAAGCTTGTTTAGACTGCATGCACTTTTATATTGAAGATCTCTTCAACATACCACAGGCAGACAAATTGCATTCAAAACACCCACTCTGCTTTTATTCACGAATGTAAGTATATTACACGAAGTGATTACTATTCGAAATTGTGGCCATATATAGGAAATACATGTACAAAGTAACGAAGGGAGAACTGTGTGTTTAACGGTACCTCAGCACTTTGATTAATTATCAGTGCCAGTTTGCTTACTCTCTCGCCCCTAGAAAAGTTCACGTAGAACTTGGGATGAGGCGAACTGCAGTTACTGATGAAAATATTAATCAACCATGACTTAAACATAACAACTGATAAACAACATATATACAGCCTATACGCTTTTGCTGTGTGAATTTTTCAAACATCGCAAACACTGTTTTTGGTGTCTTTGTAAGTGTACGTATGTGTGTGTCTTTGTGTGTGTGTGATAGCGTCAGATGACAGATACATTTGCTCATCATGTAATCAGGTACTGATGTACGTAAAACGTTAAAACCTGGTGTCTTTGGTGTTGTTAGTCATGTGCACGATTAAGATAAACAGCCTGTCATCGGCCATTTGCACTGTACTGTACATGTATTTACGTTTGGCCTCGCTATTGTAGAACTAACACCATTTAGTGGTTGAATCAAGCTTCCGAGGTGCCTACCCTCTCTGTATCTCATACATATACTTCACAACCACCATAATGGCTAGAAACACTTTGGATTTATCAATATTGTTAATATAAGCTAAACCTTACAAGTAAAAGTTTGTTTTGTTTAGCGACACCATTAGAGAACATTGATTCATCGATCAGCTATTGGATGTCAACCATTTTGCAATTTTAACATAAAGTCTTTAAAGAAAAGCCATTTAATTTTGCTCATTAGTAACAAGGAAACTTTCATATGCATTATCCCATAGACAGGACAGCACGTATCACAGCTTTTTATATACCTGTCGTAGTGTGCTGGTAAGAACGAGAAATAGTTAAACCGTGTAAGTAGGAGATATGTTAACGTTAAAACGCTGCAATAACTGGGTCAGGGACAAATGCCGGTGGTGGGGGCGGGATTCTAGCTCAATCAGTATAGCGCTCAATCGGTATAGCGCTCAGCCTGAGGTGCTTGGGACGCAGGATCGATTATCCTCGGTAGCCCCATTCTCTATCTTCATTTTATTTGCTGTCCCAATAATTGCTCCACGACTGGTATATCAAAAGCCGTAGTATTTGCTGTTCTCACTAGGAAAGTGTATTACTGCTAATCGAAATATATAGCGGGTTTCCCATAAGATTATATGTCAAAATTATCAAATGTTCGACATCCAATAGCCAGTGACTAACGGTGACGTCATTAAAATAGACTGTAACTGTAACTGCAGATGCGAGGTGTAGTCTGTTGGTGGAGTTCTGACGCAAGTGCGGTTGGTGTCTGGACCTTCAGTGGATGTACGCATGTGTTCGATGGTTGACTGACTGATTCCCCTTATTAGACCCATTAAAATACGTGCCGTACCAGCCAGCTTTGGTTTATAAAAGTAGATTCCATGTATACGTCCAGTGTCTGCGCTTAACCTTTTTTTATTGAGTTGGCATCCGGGCAAGTGGTGACAACACTTTCACTTGCCCGGCTCTATTTT
>JAECMU010008638.1:0-11126 GCA_016106625.1 Dracogyra subfuscus | reverse complement strand
GCGACTAGAGAACAACTTACTTGGTCTAAGAGCGACTAGAGAACAACTTACTTGGTCTAAGAGCGACTAGAGAACAACTTACTTGGTCTAAGAGCGAGAAGAGAACAACTTACTTGGTCTAAGAGCGACTAGAGAACAGCTCTGGTCAAGCCAGGCAAGGACTGTACGACACAGTTCATCGGTACTGGACGTCGACACCGAGTTGTTATACGAATCAAACAGCGACCCAATGAGAACAGAAAACTGGGTACAGTTGAGGAATAAGTATACATCAGCAATGACAGCAAATGCATTAGTTTGTTAGAGCCTTTACAAATGGCAGTTGTTTGTCTCTGGGAAAATAGTATTGCCATTTAGTTTTTTTTAATTTTGTGTTTATTAGTTACAAAAGGTACTGGTTTAAAAATGCTGCAGTAAATCTCAAAAAGCTCTCAAAATTGGAGGTAAAGTTAGTTTGTTTTGTTTATGATACAACTAGAGCACATTGATTTATTCATCATCGGCTATTAGACAAAACTGTAAGTAACAAAATTAGTTAAAGCTATGGTATACTCTTTACAATCAAACTGGTCAAATATAATTGTCTTAACATCAGTAAAATTGTTTTTGTAGAAGTTATCTATTTTGTAGAGCAATAGTGGTTAATACAATTTTATATCTACTTCGATAAATCTTAAAAGCATCTGATTCTCATTGTCATTAGTGTAATATATACTGATGGAAAGAAATAAAAAAACATACATAGTAAAAGCAAATATTGACTGCAACCAAATACCTCATATACAGTATCAGGAAGTTAATCGTGTTACTGACAATCAACGCCACACTACTGACATTTGATCCTATTTTATAGTCATAATTAATTTACCATTGAATTAAATTTGGTCTCAAATACCATGTGTTCTCCGACTTCTTTTCATTAGAATATAAATCTTTTGTCTGTAACATTGCTCTTTACCTTCCTTAACCACTCCCATTGCTCCTGACATCCGTGCAGGTGACCAGCAATGTTTGAAGGTCAAGTCAGGTCATAGGTTTTAATGAGCACATTCAGAACAAGCTGTTGTAGCACACACCTGTCATAGGTGCAGGTGCTGACTTTTGCCAGCTCCTCCCATCTAGGACAGAAAAAGGTATGGGGTTGGTGGGAGAGAGGGATGCCAGTGATGACATGTGCAAAGGGAGCACAAGCAGCCCGAACAGGTTCAGTAGTGAGCAAAGGATGTTTTTGGTGCTATTGAATTTATAAATGTCCCATAGGATTAAAGCCAAATAGAAAATGTTCAGTAATTTCTCGAAGGTAATTTTGATGCATAATTTTGAATGATTCCTCAAAACTGAAAATGGAGCTAACTGGTTAATTTGACTTTGTATTTGTCTGCAGGTATTTTGTACTTGTAATCACGTAAACATTTCAAAGAAAGATAAAAGGATACAATCCAGAATTTCCAATTCTGTAGAGTTCTCTTCCTCACATATTCCTCGAACATTTCCTTCATGTGGTCCACTCTTTGTCGTGTCATGGGTACACCTGTGTCAGGCAGCTGTGACTGAACGACACTGAAAGATATACCATAATATTAATGTGTTCCTGCATAACCTGACCAATGGTGCAAACAGACAGAACAAAACACTGATACCACCAGTAGAGAAGCATACAACAAACCAGACTGTCAAAATATTATCACAACAATACACCAATGCATAAACTAGTCACTGGACATGACTAACATTTTTTTGCGGTCACTGGAAATGACTTCAGCTGTGTTGTCACTGAACATGAATAACATTTTCTATTACCACTGAACATGAATAACATTTTCTGTTATCACTGAATATGTCACTGTGTTGTCAATGGACATGGCTGACATTGTGTGCTGTCAATGGACATGACTGACATTGTGTGTTGGTATTGGACATGACTGACATTGTGTGTGGTCACTGGACATGACCAATGTTGTGAGTTGTTACTGGACATGACTAACATTGTTTGTTACTGGACATGACCAATGTTGTGAGTTGTTACTGGACATGACTAACATTGTTTGTTACTGGACATGACTGACATTGTGTGCTGTTACTGGACATGAATGACATTGTGTGTTGTTACTGGACATAACTGACACTGTGTGTGGTCACTGAACATGACCGATGTTGTGTGTTGTTACTGGACATGACTGACATTGTGTGTTGTTACTGGACATGACTGACATTGTGTGTTGTTACTGGACATGATTGACATTGTGTGTTGTTACTGGACATGACTGACATTGTGTGCTGTTACTGGACATGACTGACATTGTGTGTTGTTATTGGACATGACTGACATTGTGTGTGGTCACTGGACATGACCGATGTTGTGTGTTGTTACTGGACATGACTGACATTGTGTGTTGTTACTGGACATGACTGAGTCACATTGTGTGTTGTTACTGGATATGACTGACATTGTGTGTGGTCACTGGACATGATGGACATTGTGTGTGGTCACTGGACATGATACCACCAGCAGAGAAGCATACAACAAACCAGACTGTCAAAATGTCATCACAACAATACACCAATGCATGAACTAGTCACTGGACATGACTAACATTTTTTGTGGTCACTGGAAATTACTTCATCTGTGTTGTCACTGAACATGAATAACATTTTCTGTTACCACTGAACATGTCAATATGTTGTCAATGGACATGGCTGACATTGTGTGCTGTCAATGGACATGACTGACATTGAGTGCTGTCAATGGACACAACTGACATTGTGAGTTGTTACTGGACATGACTGACATTGTATGTTGTTACTGGACATGACTGACATTGAGTGTTGTTACTGGACATGATTGACATTGTGTGCTGTTACTGGACATGACTGACATTGTGTTTTGTTACTGGACATAACTGACATTGTGTGTGGTCACTGGACATGACTGACATTGAGTGTTGTTACTGGACATGACTGACATTGTGTGTTGTTACTGGACATGACTAACATTGTTTGTTACTGGACATGACTGACATTGTGTGCTGTTACTGGACATGAATGACATTGTGTGTTGTTACTGGACATAACTGACACTGTGTGTGGTCACTGAACATGACCGATGTTGTGTGTTGTTACTGGACATGACTGACATTGTGTGTTGTTACTGGACATGATTGACATTGTGTGCTGCTACTGGACATGACTGACATTGTGTGTTGTCACTGGAGATGACTGATAATATTGATATTCTGTGTTGTTGTTAAGTATGACTAATGTGTTACA
Organism: Dracogyra subfuscus; assembly: GCA_016106625.1. Classification (NCBI taxonomy): domain Eukaryota; kingdom Metazoa; phylum Mollusca; class Gastropoda; order Neomphalida; family Peltospiridae; genus Dracogyra; species Dracogyra subfuscus. The sequence continues at coordinate 7,859 of JAECMU010008638.1, read as the reverse complement.
ACATGGTTACATTTTAATTTGAAGAGCATAAAACAAACAATTTCTGAAGACAGTGATATCTAAAATGTTTGCTATCACAAAATCAAAATAATATTTTACAAAAAACCCCACAATAAAACAAGAACCAAAGTATTGGTCTAATTACATGACACACTGCCATTCCAAGTTGTTCCTACATGTAAGGTTTGATGGCCCTGTGTGCATCTGTATGCAAGATATGGTCTAGACAAGGATTTACTGTTATGTGCAGCAAACCGTGAAACGTTGGTCACAGTTACATCCCAAGTTGTCCTACGTGTGGTTTGATGGTCATTTATGCATCTGTATGCAAGATATGATCTGGACAAGGATTTACTGTTATGTGCACTACACTGTGAAAAGTAGGTCACAGTGACTTAGTAATAGTACGTGACATATCGCCATCCAAAGTTTTCTCACACGTGAAATTTTATATCTGATGAGGATTTACTGTTATGTGCAGTAGACTGTGTAAAGTAGGTCACAATGACCTAGCAATAGAATGTGACACACCACCATCCCAAATTGTTCCTACATGTGAAGTTTGATAGTCCTGTATGCATCTGTTTGCAAGATATAGTCCGGACAAGGATTTACTGTTATGTTCAGTAGATTGTGAAAAACAGGTCACAGTGACCTAGTAATAGTACACGACAAACGGTAATCCCAAGTTGTTCCTACATGTAGGGTTTGATGGTCCTGTATTCAAGATATGGTATGGACAAGGATTATGTGCATTAGACTGAAAAGTAGGTCATACTGACCTAGTAATAGTACACAAAACAAAAATCCCACCCCAAGTTGTTCCTACATGTTAGATTTGATAGTCCTGTACACATCTGTATGCAAGATACAGTATGGATGGATGGATGGACAATGCCATACTATAATACAACCCATCACAGATCGGCATATCAATTATTAGAAAATGTTAAGATAAAACAAACCCCAACAACATCAAGTGGTGCAAATTTCTTAGGTGATGGTAAGTGCCACAAAAAAAACACAAAAAAACTTAGCCCAAATACAAAACAAAAAATTAAACAACTGCAAACCAAAACTAAACACTGAATCACATTACTCTGACTAAATGCATACTGGTGATTCACCTTATAGCATTATTGAGAGATTCGGTCTCATGTTTGAGGATGTCTGCTTCTTTCTGCATCTGCATACGTTCAGACCGCAGCTTCTTGCAGTAATCAGCAGCTGTAAGATGTGCGTTCATTTAATGTTACAACAAAAGAGCTAACAAAACATTACACGGGTGAAAAGAACTTCACTGCACTCACCACTGTCGTAGACATGGACACAATAAACAGAATTTTTAAAAACAGAAAGAGAAAATCAAATCATCTAACTCACAGGTTCCTACCACCGATTTCTCCGATATTAATGTCTTGGTTTGTTACTAATAATTTTCAGTTATTAATGGTACAGGCAGCTACTTGGCTAGAGCATTGGTCTAAAAACCTAGGATAGTCATGTCCTCAGTACTTTCTTTAAGATTATTTTGTCTTCCTGCCAGTGTTGTGGTTATATGTTGTTGTTTTCTTTTTGTAGATTTTGTCTCAATTACTAAGTGATAGTGAGAATCTTTTTTGTTTAACCCTGGATGTATGTATGAGAGACAGAAGTTCGACTGACTTATATTAGTGCTTAAAGTGACATTCCAGAGTTTGCTGCATTGTAAGATGTTTCCGACTAATAAAAAATGTCAATGATTAAACTACAGCCTTTGAAATTTGGACAAGTTTGCTACGGCAGCTAAGTGCCATCGTAAATCAATTTTGCAACGGCACTACAGCGGCAATTTTAAAGAAAAGATTAATGCTGTCAAAATTATTCATATATGATCCACTGCAGTAATAATATGCTAAAACATGACATCTCAACTTTACTTTTGTAAGCTTCCATACTGGAATAAAATTATTTATATTAAATTGAAAACATTTGGCCACACTCGATTATAAATGCTTTTTCCTGGGATCTGAAATTGGACAGTTCAGAGAAAAATGCCTACAGACTTTTCACCTCTCAGATTTGCGACGGCAATGAAATGCTGTCGCAAATCAATTTAATGATAGCTTTTGCGACGGCATTGCCGATTGCCGTAGCGAATTTCGAGGCCTGAACTTACATATTAAATATATTTTCTTGTTTAGAATATCAGTGTCTTTATATTTAATGTGTTTCTGGTAATATTTGTAAGAAGCCCAAACTGGATTTTGTCTTGAAATAATTTTGTACATATGAACAAAAATGAGTTTTTAGGAAATAAAATGAAATTTAACCGTATACAAATATTAGAATATCAGAAACACATTTAATATACAGCCACTAATATTTTATGCAGAAAATTATATCACAGTCGTCAAAACATCTCTGTTGGTCGATAACATCTTAAAAATTGCAGCAAACTCAGGAATGTCCCTTTAAACATCTAAACATAACAAATTTCTTTGAAGAACCAGAAACCTTGATCTTGTGTTTATTTCATACGAGAATGAAAATGCGTTTAATCACAATCTACAGTCAAATCTGCTGAACTGCACAGCCCTGATGATGAGAACATGTATGATAATAATTGGTAAACCCAACTGTTCATTATAATGTTAACTAAAATACAGTCAAAACTAATCATATTTAAGTAGTTTTATTAAATCTATTCTGGGAAATAATTGCAGAGTGCCAAGTTTATCTTTCAGTTTTATCAAAAGCTAAGTAAGTGCATGAATACATATAAAAGCATTTCTCGCTCCAGCCAGTGCACCAGAACTGGTACATCAAAGGCCGTGGTATCTGCTATCCTGTCTATGGGATGATGCATACAAAAGATCCCTTGCTGCTAACTGAAATGAGTAGCCCATGAAGTGGGGACAGCAGGTTTCTTCTCTCAATATGTGTGGTCCTTAACCATATGTCTGATGTTATAAAATGTGTAATTAAATAAACCATTTTCTTCTTACATATAAACACAACAATGGAATTTTCCACTACTACATGGCATCATTGTAAAGCGTTGGTCAGTTAATTAATTCCATTGTCAATATTGTTTTAACTAATTAGGAAGATTATAATTTTTCTACTGAACAAAGAACATCCAGCTTTCCCCTCATTTTACTGACTTTGTTGGGTTTCCTTATGCAAATAACCACCATGTATGCTTATATGGCTATTTAAATACATGTATGTGATATAATTTGTACTGGTTTAATGCTAAAAGGTTCTGTGCAGCAATATAATATGCAAATAACCAATTTATTCTATAAACCGTTATGCAACAGAGGATTTGACTGTATTTAGATTTTAACTCAAGGTAAGTTACTTCACAAGTTAAAAGTTTTCACAGTTCCTTTTAAATATCAGAAGTTCATCAACCAAATTCATACTGCAAAAAACAACACTGTTTGTTTTATAGTCTGCGACAGACCAACGGATTAAGAAAAGGAAACTTACTTTTTTGTAGCATTGTGGCTTTGCTAACTTTAGGGTTGGCAGCTAGAGCTGGGATTAATGTGTGCAATGTGTCAAATCCAGTCTGAAATACAAGATAAACATTAACTTAAAAATAACTCAAGTACAAATATACAAGAACTTAAAATCCTATAATACTTTTTTTGGAGCAACACATAAATAGAATCAGGATCTTACTATTACCACATTATTCTGTTTCATGTTGTCATGCCTGTATCTCAAATTTAACTTCACAACTTTGGCAGTTAGGATCATTTAACATAATATAAGATATATTTTTAACTTCAAAAACACACATACATTTCTTTTTAACAAATTTAAATAATCATAAGTACCTATTTATGACCCCATCACTCCCCCCACTTCAATACAACATATTTTATTTACATTATATAAATGTGTCGTGCAGGCAGTAACTTTTTTTAAACTGGCTGCATAAAAATATTCATACTAGATGAATAGTAAAATGGCCTCTTATGCCAGGTGGCTGCTTTCAACTGGTTTCAATGCATATCGTTTGCATCTGAAACACATCCTCTTCAATGACTTGAAAATTACCAATCTGTGTTAAGAAAACAGAACTGCTTTTCAAAATGTATCACCCACCTTCAAATTGCATCTCCTTTTCTGCTCAGCAGTAATATGAGCTGCACGTCTATGTTCTGGGTATTTTTCTTTGGGGTGGTCGAGACTCGACTTTCCTGGACTAGCCTGAAAACAATTAACAATATTATATTTATGACACCCATAAAAGAAGGTAAAATCTGCAGGTAAAAGACAAGTTACAAGTATATATAGTTTTTGGTTTTATGTTTTTTTTGGTTTGTTTGTTTAACGACGCACTCAACACATTATAATTATGGTTATATCGGCGTCGGACATATGGTTATGTCGAGAAAAACCCCAGTGGTTAGCTGACGGGGATTGATCCTAGACCAACCGTGCATCAGGTGGGCACTGTACCACTGGGCTATGCTGCCCACTGTATATATAGTTATTCAGAGAGACAGAGACAGATAGAGAGACAGAGAGACAGACAGAGAAACAAACACAGAGAGAGATAAATAGAGAGAGAGATAAATAGAGAAAGAGAGAAGAAAGAAAGAAATGTTTTATTTAACGATGCACTCAACACATTTTATTTACGGTTATATGGTGTCAGACATATGGTTAAGGACCACACAGATTTTGAGAGGAAACCCGCTGTCGCCACTTCATGGGCTACTCTTTCCGATTAGCAGCAAGGGATTTTTTATCTGCACTTCCCACAGGCATAGCACAAACCATGGCCTTTGTTGAACCAGTTATGGATCACTGGTCGATGCAAGTGGTTTACACCTACCCATTGAGCCTTGCAGAGGAGAGAGAGAGAAACAGATAGATAAAGAGAGAGAGTGAGCTAGAATTGCCATACAGGCAACTCCTACCAAAAAGCCACTTCCCATAACCAAGGCAGAACACACAATAGTGTTTGATGCACCAGTTGTGGGGCATGGAATTAAACTTGAAGAAAAACTATTCTCTCCCCTCCCCCACCCACTAAATAATAATGCCAACTCACATGACCAGTTAACGGAGACAGTGGATCGTCGGACAGAGGGGAGTTGGGGTTACTCAGTATTTGAGGGGAGTCATCCTGCTGCAGCGGCTCGGCAGTAGAGATTGTGCCGATATACGCAGGAGTTGTCGTGAACTGCACTGGATTCGCAGACACCTCTGAAAGAGGAGTAACAGCTGGCAGTGTTGTCACGGTGACTAGGTTGCTTCCAGGAGCTGTGGCAAAAAACACACAAGAATTAGTCTGACTAGCACTTTAAAATCAGGAGTGAGTATTGGTGAACTGTAAAAAAGAGGAAATCTAGAGGGGTATCGGAAATTCTTGAAATCCTAGGTTAAAATCTGTGCCTTCTGATACATTTTTGAGGAAAGGATGATTAAAATGAGAGGAAAACTGCGGATGCGAGGAGAATTCCCACCTCTGTAAAATGTATCTAACGAGCAAAAGAAAAAAGATAAATAGTATATAATGAACATGAATGTAGTATTCTATTTCTCACATATCATTAAAAACCAGAGTTTAAACAAATTTAACCATCCTTTCCAACTAAAGACATATTTATGGTACTTATGCATTATAAAGTTTTAACTGAAAATGACACCGTATTATTGATTTAATGATATCTGATCTTGCCATCCAATCAAATAACTTAACTTATATGTCACAAAGTTATCAATTTCTATTGTATCTATTTGATTGGATAGCAAGGTGTGGCAACTTGGTCATCACCTTGGAGCTGACACACACAGGCCTTCTAGAATATTTTTAAAATTCACTTGCCATTGGGCCAGTGGATTTGAAAATTCACTGGCCATGGTTAAAAATTCACTTGCCCAATTTTAACTGTTGATAAAAAACAAAAAAAAAACAAAAAAAAACAAAAAAAAAACATAAATTAAAATAATTAACTTGTTTAATGTCCATTTTTCATACTGAGATCATATTTAATCAATTTGTCAATTTACACAACAGATAGGCTTTTTTTTCAATTTGGGTACTTTGTTAAATTTATCTATTTCATGATACTTTGTTCCGAAGCTTTTTAAAAAACACTTTTTTTTCAATTTATGTCATATTTATAAATTAAATTAATAATTTACACATTTGTAAATAGTGGCATGCAACCTTTAAAACAAATAAAAGACTGGTTACCGGTTTGCATATTATTAGTATTAGAGTAACAAATCTTTGGATTCCAGTGTCACAAACAAAATGGCGGCAAAACTTTTGTTTTTCCAATGTTTACACTTTATAACTTTAATAAAGTTATGTCAGTAGGTATATTGATGTCATGGATGGGTCAGAGATTCCTGGTGGCCAACTATTTGTTAGTGAAATATTGCATGTGGTAGCAAATCGAAAGAAATTACTTGTAGATGTTTCCAAAAAACAATGGCCCCGGGCATCGGGCCACCGTATTCTAGAAGGCCTGCACACAGGTATGTCATTAAATCAATAATACGGTGTCATTTTCAGTTACATCCACTGAAAACCAAGTCAGAGAGACCACCTCAGGGCTCACCCTATCCATTGCCAAATTAGCCAATTTTATACACAGTGGCTACAACATCTAGTGTTTGGCTAATAATCACATTTTAATGAATGAATGAATGAATGAATAAATGAATATTTAACGACACCCCAGCACAAAAAATACATCGGCTATTGGGTGTCACGCTATGGTAAAGGCAAAACAATGACATTTTAATGAATTTTCAATGAAATCCTCTATATATCTAAAAATTGGTTAAACCACAATTTGCTTCAGTGTGAGTCCTGTCACCTGTTGCTATTTCAAGCCTTACCTATTTTTTGACTGCAGTTGTCTCTGATGGTAACAGTGCTGGTGCCTAGAGCCTGGCTTGCAGCAGCAATAAGAATACTGGTCGGGAAATCAGTACCAACCTGAAAGACAAAAAACACAATACATGAACATGAGCATCATATTCCCTTACAGAATTTTTGTTTAACGACACCCCAGCACAATATTCCTTTACAATACCGAGCTCATCCTTAAGAGGTAGACCTGTATGTTTTGGCTACCGATTTCTCGATTAAACTACCAAATATCTCAATTTTGCACAGGTGGTGATTTTGCAATATGATTTAATGAAATAAAACAGTACATTTGTCAGTGGTAGGATTTTTTAACACGGTGGACTAAAACAAATAATTCATCAGGGCGCAATAATGCGAGTGAAACACTCGCCTATGCGAGTGAAATTCTGTTATGGCGATTTAAATTTGCAAAACACTAGCCTTTTGGCGAGTAGATTATTTTGTTCAGCAGAATGAAGCCATCACTGGAACATTTATTTCACTAATCAGTCAGACGACACATAAACTGATGATCGAAACTGTAAACATACGCTTCCGCATTTTGCCCTGATTGCGGGTATCACACTCGTAGCTCTCTGGTCGACATGATGATTGAGGTGTTCGGAAAGCCTCGTGAGACATCGGGTTTTTCCGATTGTAAATGAGTTTTCACAAAGCCTTCGCAGCCAATTTGTTTGCACCTAAAGTTAAGCTAATGTTACATGGCGGGAATATGCTAAATAAATTTTAAAAATAATAATAATAAAAATTTTTTTAAACAATTCGAGAATGTTGTTCGTAATGATAGCATATTGTCAACTAAAATAAATAAATAAATAAAATACGTCCTAGTTTCGGTAACTGTAGCCGTCGGTATACTTGTCGGAATCGCGTAACCCATTAAAAAATGGTTTACAAAGGAAAGTAAATAGGGAATAACTGGTTACTGTCTTAAGATATCAGCTTTATCCTGCGAAGGTTAGAATGG